>JAQFXM010000990.1:0-37816 GCA_034693345.1 Entomobrya multifasciata | reverse complement strand
CATAAATACAGTGGTTAAATAGAGTGCTGCCAACTCGGCAACCAATTTCAGTTTTTGAAAGTCTGCTACTTAACTCATCATAATACACAGAGAAAAAGTGACTACTTAATATCCCCCCCTGGCGGCAAGAATTGAAAACCGGAAATGGTTTTGAAATTGCTGATCCCCACCTAACTACAAAAAGTTGTTTTCGAAACCAAAATTTAAAAAAATTTACAACTGTTGCTGGCATTCCCCTTTTACATAATTTTTCCAAAAGTGTGAAATGGTTCACCAAATCAAACGCTTTGGAGGCGTCAAGATAACAAGCGTAAACTGGGGTGTTATGACGCAAATAATGGTGCGCTACTTGTTTTACAGAGTAGATTGCAAGCTCCGTGCCTAGTGATTTCTTGTAACCAAACTGATTACTAGTTGTACTTAAGTAATGACCATACATTTTTAGAATTCCAAGTTCAATCACTTTAGAAAGAGTACTAGCTAACGCGATAGGGCGATAGTTAGCACTTTTTGTTGGATCCGCTCCTTTCTTTTTAACAATAGGAACGATGATAACTTTCATAACAGTTGATGGTATGTAGGTATGAGCAAACATAGAATTGATTAAAGTAGTCAGTGGTAATAGTATACACGGTCCAGCTAGTTTGAGGTGTTCGGATTGAAGACAATCAGCTCCCATCGCCTTATTATTTTTCAGTAATTTTATTATTTCAGCTGCCATTGTTGGTGACAACTGCTTTAGATTCTTGTCGTTTACTGTAGTTTACGATTCAACGCAATGTAGTTATTTACTAAAGGTTCACTCAAATTTTTTGTTCAACATTAAAGAGCTTCTTGTAGAAATCAGACCAAAAATTGCTTATCCCGATTTCTGAGCTGACACTATCAACTTGTTTGGATAAGAACTGTGTTTCACCTTTATCATTAGCTTTCACGTAGTCCCAAAAGTTTTTAAAGTTCTTGCCTTCATATGAAGTTGCTAATTTGTCATTTAGTCTTTTTTGTTCTGACTGCCTGCATTTCTTTAAAACTGACTTAAACCTACGCCTTTTTGAATACATATTTTCGAACAACAAACCACATGATTTTCCTGACCCAACCCATGCAAGATAAGCTGCCCTGAAATCATACTCAAGTTATACACACTCATTCCAACCATTTACAGGCTTAAAGCGCGTGCATTTCTTTTTCTGTTGGCGAAAACATTTATTTGCAGCATTGGCTAGAAGTTTGACGATGTAGTTTGAATTGTTATCAATTATTGCTTTGTGGTCCATATGTATACAGTTTGGCTCTTGACACATTCCCCATTGTTTTTCCAGTAGACCTCTCTCAAGAAAGTTACGATAGTTGTTTATTTGTTCATGCGTAACATGCTGCCAATTTATTTTATTTTTGATAGCACTATTAACTTGATTATTTTTGGTAGCACTGCACTGAAATATGTTTTTCACGTTCATTTCAATTAGTAGATGGTCACTTGGAGTTATTTGAAATGGAATTTTGATATTATCAATTGTATCCTCTGTTGTTAAACAATGATCTGGCCATGATTTAGCACCAGTGCCAGTAGCGCAAAATGTAAATGTGTTGATTGGTAGCACATCATAATCTGCTATAGTCAATTCATTATCTTGGCAAATTTTTCGCAACTCATTGAAATGATTTTGATTGGGTGAAACATTAAAGTCTCCTGCAACAATAATAGGACCACTATGCTGACACACCACCCTATTTATTTTGTTCATGTAGTTGTGAATCTGATTTGTATTCTGCAGTGTATTACACGGAATATATACATTAACTAACAATAGTTCACCATAGTTCGTTTGCATTTTAATAATTAGTAATCTTGGGTCCTTCTTGTCAATAAAAGTAATCAACTCCCGAAATACGTTTTTGATGATAATAGCCGTGCCACCAAAAGGGCGGCCTCTTTGAACATTCCTATGGTTTTTCATTGATGACGCTGTTATTACATGATGATTTTGGAAATTTTTTCTGACTAGATTATCTTCAAATTCAAACAGCCAGGTTTCTTGTAGAAGAAGAATATCGAAATTATAACTCATAGATTTGAGCCAGGGCACATTTGTCTTAAAGTTCTTACAATTCCATGTTGATATAATCATAGATGAGTTTTTTCTGCACGCCCAGCCTTTTTTCCCATTGAATAGGGCTTTACAAGTAGACCTTCTCCCCAAGCTTCTGGTTTGATGACATCATCAAAAAACTGATTCAGTGTCTTGTTTTCTAGTAGAAAGGTGATTTTGAACGATTTATAGGTATCAAATTTTGTTTGCAGTGGTAACACTTCATGAACAACATAATCACTTATCATTGTAGAGATCTCCTCCTTTAAATCTATTTCTGTGGTCGTAGGAGGACACCTGGTCACAAATAAAATTCCCTTTCTTGGGCGCTCTATCGGTCTCACTGATTTGATCCCAGATTCCTGTGAGACCCCCACTGTTGTCCGTTTAGATTTCAGTGGTTTCTTTCGCTGTACCGTTATCCATGGTTTTTGACATTGTTCTTCCTCATAACGCTTTAATGCTGCAATCTGAGAATACAAAGGCGTATCTGGTCGTGATGACCCATCCGCTTTTTCCGTTTCTCTTAATGGCAGGATAAGTTTGTTCTTATCATTTTTGATAGAGTTGGTTGTAGAAGGTGGTTGTGGAGTAGGTACTTGCAGCTGCTTTATTTCTTGTGCAGCTTCAGCAACTGTGCGGACGGTTGCTCGAACGTCTTCATATGCTGACATAAGATCTTCCACTTTTAGTTTAAGTTCGCGTAACTCCATCCGAAGAGCAAGTTCATCGCGATATCCAACAGGGACATGACATACTTTGTTTAGATTTGTCGCTGCAAATTTGAGGGGTTTTCCCACCCAGTCATACTTAAAAAGCAGTTGTACAATTTCACTTATGTCTTTCTCCCGTGCTGTGTTGTCTTTCGAACGTGTAGATCGCTTTCCAATTAGTTTGAGTTGCACTAGTTGTTGTTGTGCTTCAAGTACAGCTTCGCCATCATAAAAATTAATGAAGACTTGTACGATTTCATCAGCGGTTCGTCCATTCTGCCATGCATGATGGGCAGACGCAAGTAGTTCATTAAAGATTATTCCAGATTGATCAGTCATCTCATAGAAATAATAGACAGAAATGTTTTCGCAGTAAATGGTTGAAATTGTCAAGTTTTTGGATCCAAAAAAGTATGTTACATAGTAAATTTCTATAAAAATTGAATACTTGCCTAAAAAGGCTTTTTGAAAAGCCGCAAGGAGATAGCGCTATGCCAGGCTCCTAGACCTCAACATAGAACTACCATCTCCAGAGACCAGGAATGTGTTGGATCCATCTCGAGTTTCCCCAAAATAGAGCGGTACCTTCAGTACTTGCTTTTGGTCAATGTTTACAAATATATCAAAATCCTCAAAAATTTAGCTGCATAAAACAACTGAAAAATGACTGATAAGAGTTACTGATTAATGTAAACATGAGCACAGATAAGTCCCACGTATTTAAATTGTATTAAAAGACAATTGGTCACTTTATACACTTTAAAATAAATATTTTTAGAATAAATCGGCTGAGAGGAACACAACTTGTGCTCCTACTCTGACTGAAGCGGGGAACACACTTTACATATTATATATTAATTTCAGAACAACCAATATGTAAACCATTTACTACCAATTTTTGTAGGCCAGTCATAAAATTGGAAAGCATATTTTTTCTTTAATTGACTCCACGTCAAATAAAGTCGAATCTCCAGTTAATAGAGAGCCTGTTAAATATAACTCTTTAACATTTTGGCATTGTTGCACAATATTTTGAAAATTAGGCTTTGTTATAGTTCCACGTAGGGTTAAGGTTGAGAGAATTTCGGGATCCCAAAATAGTTGAATGTGTGTTGGCAATAATATATCATCTTTCATAAATTTGGAAACGACACGGTCCACTACTCGTTTGAATTTGAAGATGGAGGAGACGTCCAGTTGATCGTCATTTATCTTAACTTTCATTTCAAAGTTTTCGTCAATAATGTCATGCCATTGTTTACAGACAAGACGCAGTTTTGAGAGATCTCTTGATTCTGGTCTCATCATGAAAATATTCACCCAAATCTAAATAGAAATAAGTAAACAGCTGAAGTTGAATGATAACATTTATTATCAATTATCAAGTTATAGTATTGTCATTTAATTTTCGTTGTTCATCTCTGGAGGTATACGGCTGTACACATTTTTCTCAATTGACCCCAGTTCCATATTTTCACTCCGCTTCTCTAAGTCGAATATTTTCGTCATTTTTTTGATTGTTAGACATTCTGTCAATTGTAAATCTTCCCAACAAAGTATTTAGTTGAATTCAAGTTTGTATTTTGTACCACATAAATGTTTGTCGACAATTTTAAATTGATGTGTTTAATTATATTGTTGTTCCCGTGGAAAGCGACCTATGGACTTTCTTTATGATTAATTATGAGAGAATATATTATTATAATTAGGTCGATTTGTTTATTTGTGATTGGAATGTTCATGAAGCAAAATTGGGCTTCATGAACAAAGACTGGATGTTTTCTTTCGATATTTTTGGTGCGCACTTCCTGTGCACCTTTGACCCCTATTGTAATTCAACTATTCCTTTGTCCCTGTCAGTTCAGTATTTTTCTTTGTCTGAATTTGGTATAAATACGAGAGTGAAATTTGTAATTGGTATTAGTCCTTGGCCAGTTGTTCGCTTAACTGGAACCAAGAAGTGAGAATAAAGTCTTGTTGTTTGCACTGGAGTTAGTTGCATTTTGTTCGTGTCTTTATTTTCATCATTTGTCAGGAGCTATAGTCCTGAACTTTGTTTTTAATTGAGAACTGGTCCTTCTTTTGTTGTTAAGCCACATTAGGGCTTTTTAAGGAGGGTTACCACTTGATCACCTCAGGGAGGTGCTGACGCTGTCGTAGGAAACGGAGTCAACAATAATATTTGAAATTTGTGATCCAAATTTAAAACCAACTTGAGTTTTTAGAAAGATTGCAGTTTTAGATTGAAGATTTCCAAAGGAAATGGCTCACTTGGACTTCTCCACGATAATTTACACGTGCAATTTACTATCACTTGAACAACATTTGAACTATTTTTCATATGGAATAACTTTTAAAGCAATCACTTAATGAATATTGCGGGTACTCTTGGGAACACTTATGAAAACGAGCTTGGGGTGTTAAGCTCTTAATGAATTGGTTTTTATAACAATAGTACCTTTTGCTTGCAAAAGTATCTCACGTAAGAAATATAAATATTACAGGCCAAGATATGTTGGGTGGTTAATATTTTAAAAATATCTCACAAAAAAACATAACAATATTCTGAAGTTAGATTTTACCTCTTTTGCAGCTTAACGCTTTATGAGACAACGACTGGAATCGTATATATAAAGTTACATTAACATGCATTGTAATTTAGTTCAGAATATTACGTTATGGTACAGTAAAGAAAAACAAATTTTCCTTTAAAAACCAAGCAAATGTTTTTTTTATATTGGTAAGTTTTTAGGGTCTTTTAGTGGACCTGCAAGTGATTAAAAATTAGCATAAAAATATTTTAGATGGCTACAAATTATGTGTAAAAAAAGTTACGATTAATTAGATATATAATACGATTTAATTCATAATTTGTATTTAGAAACCTATATGAGCCAATGTCAAGTAACCAAGCTGCTTATTATTGTATAATATCCGTCGGTCTGTAAACTAGCACGTTATGTTGTAAGTTGTAACCAACGTTCCGTATGTGAAATTTAAAACATTCAGATGAGAAAATGGTTTATACAATGTATTAACGGGATTTTTAGTGGTAGGGAAATACTTTATTTAAGTACCCTCAAATTGACATAATAATTCCCCACTTAACCAACAAAAAATGTCACTAAATAATACTAAAGAAATTTGGTATGACTGAAGAGCTTGGAATTCAAGCTTTTAGACACATTAAAAAAATCCATATTAGACGTGTTACCCGACTTTTAATTTAGTCCGCATTTATGATTTTCTACACTATTCATACGATAAAAGGTCTTGAATAATAATAAGGAAAAGTGAAATAACGCTTTATACTTATTCATATTTACACTTACATTGCATGAAAACATCTCATTTACGGCCACAAAGCTGCAGTCATGTAGTAATTTAAATTCACTGACATAGCATCCATCGGCAAGTTTTTGGTGCACGTGTGATATCCCAGTTTCATACGAATCGTTTTAATCATTTCGCACCTCATTTTCATAAGCTTTCGGTCCTTAACTAATATACCTTGTTTGTTTGCTTGTAATTTAGTTTTTGCAATGTGAACCGATCGAATAAAGCTTTCACTTGCAATATCCAGTCTTGATAAAGCATAGTATGCATGTAATATCCTTGACGAAGCTACCTAAGAACAATTTTTATTTTAAGCTGTATTAAATTAAATGAAATAGTTATATTGAATAGTGTAAATACTTACAAATATATCAACCATAAAAAATGCATAATCATTGCTTTCTGCCTCTGCTTTAATAAGTTGAAAAAGGTAGTAGGATTCCAAAAACTGTTGAAATCCACCGATTAAATAAAATGCCAAATTTATTCGTCCTATTTTAGGGATAAGCCAGTTTTGAGAACACTGGGTCAAGTGTTTGTATTTTTGTAAAATTTTCTGCATTTCTGTATAACTTTGAGCTCTACTGAGCTGACTAGCGAGTAAGTTTATTGTCGCTTCTAGAATGTATGCTAGAGCACCAGGTAGTGTGAGAAGTGTTGACCAGGCATACGTCATTAAAACCATATTAATCATTGAACATACCCAATATATTGTATCCACTAGTGTGGATCTATAAGGCAATGCGGTGTACAATAGTGTAGGATCTTGTTCTATTTTTCCAAAAGTACTTTTGCCAAAGATGTACAAATCGAAAAAGTTGGTTGCTTCGTTATGTAAATATAATAACAGCAGTCGTTTTACTATCATCTTCTTTATTTTACAATGTTCGGAATCATTTTGAAAGTTAAATTCATTCCAAAAATTGGTTAAAAACTTGAATAGGATTTTCATACCCAAGTTTATGTCAAAGTTGCAAAACATACAGTCAGCTATTAAAATTACGTTAATGCAGGCTGACCACAGAAACATGGCCAAAAGTCCAAAAATGTCAATGTCGCCAGTTTCATGAAGATTCCAGATCGATTGTGTGATAAGTCGGAGGAGCTGAATGGCATTTAAGGTTTGAAAGAGTCTAAAAAATAGAAAGTAACAGAGTTTAAAATTGTTTTTTGTTAGACGTTTTTCCAAATGCTGATTGCCTGAAAACACCACTGGACAGCCTACAAGTAAAGCGTGGTATTTATAAAGATGGTTGTAGATTGATATTGGTTTTAAAGAAATACAAGCCATTGTGAGAGTAAAATAATGGATTGACTGATGTTTCTACTGGTTTTGTTGCGAGAATGCAAACTTTGCTTACAATGTTTCGCTTGAAGATATGAACAAAACTAACCATACATGAAAATTGGATGGAATATTGCCAAAAAAAAGTCGAGCCCGACAAAATTAAAATTAATTCAGTGTGAGAGCTTCAGCCCAATACTGATTACGAAAATATGTTTATAGATTTTAATTTCTTTGTAGAAGTGGAATTCAAATTATTCATACAGTCTTTAGCGGAAAATACGCTTTTGTAATATTCACATCAATATTTCTAAAGCACTTGACATTATTAGGATGATGAAAATATATTAAAACTATCAAAATGTGTTCAGCATTGTGATATAACTTATAACGCTAATAGCACGTTTTTGTATGCAATGGAACGGAGAACCGTCACTTGACACGCCGGCAAAAATTATTACGAAATGTTAAATTCTGCTTTTAATGTTTTGCCTCTAGGTAAAAAAAATAAAAATGAATATTGATGCAAGATTTTTTGGTTGGAGAGCTAGCAACATTAGTGGAACCCTACGACATTAATATGCTTTCAGTATAAAAACTTAATCCAACACTATTTGATGACTGACTGATGTCATCAACTATTTCTGGAATTGGAGCCCACAATATTCGTTTAGAAAGGTAAGCTGACAATGTTACTTACATAAAATTCACATGAATATTTCTGAGCCACTTTGGCTTTATGAAGATTATGTAATCTCGTTAAAGCGAAAAATATGTGCATAAAATTGTGGTATGACGTATTAATATTATAGGGCGAGTTTGGATAAAACGAAACGGAGTCCTGTCAATTGAAAACGATTATAAGAGCCAAAACATCAAAAAATTTAGAAGGAGTTATAACTGAAATAAAAATCAATTTGAAATCTTATAAATTCTAAACATGGACACGAATGTCCTATCTATTTTAGAAAAAATTATTTCCATGGTTAGTTTTAATGATTTCAGTTAGCGTTTGTTTGGATAATCGTGGTTTGAAAAGTTCCGATTTCAAGAGCAAATGTAAAAGCTGAAATTGTGCGACCAAATTGTATTCCAACCATTTCAATTGCACGAAAACGGTACGAAATGACTTATTGAAGGACGGCGTTATTTTAATTTTTAACTATATGTATGGTTGTCCAGTCATCTGCATTTTCTTCTTAATTTCACTTATGTAATACATTGTCTGGTCAAGAAATTTGGAAAAAGTGACGGTTACATTGCAATGCAACATTATACAAACTCATTGTAATGATTTAGGCCAAGTACTCAAGTTTATACTTTTTTGCAAAATACTATCCCCTTATGAAATCGTTTAATACATCAACAGCACAATCGTCATATTTTGAAATGATGGAGCACAATTGATGGCTTAGTTAATAGGACTGCTAATCAATTTTTACGTGAGCATTTTCAAATAAATTACATATTCTCGTCTAAAACTGGACGCTTTCATAAGGTGAATAAGGTATGGCACAAAGTATATTTTTGATTCATTATTCAAAAAGCTGGAAAGCCTAAAGCAGAGGATGCTATCACCATAGTTATTTGTTAAATATTTTATGTCACTAGTCACTCCTGACCATATGGGATTTAGAAATCACTTTCCTTAATGTCGTTGCTTACCAGATATTATTATTATGTTATTATTTATAGTCGATAGACAAATTAAAAAGGCAAGAAGTTTTTACACAGAGTCCAGGATTGAGACCAAATATAATTGTTAAGTTTAGTATAACTTTTCGTTACTCATTTTTCAAAGTGTTGATTTTTGAAAATCAGTGCTAGACAGCCTACAAGCGAGAAATAGTGCCAGGTAAGATGGGCATAAATTTGTTAATAATTTTAGATGAGCACACGGCATTGTAAAGGTTAAATTGCAAATGCTTGACTAGGATTTAGGGGTATAATAATAATGCAAAGAGGACGCCATCTTCTTAATCCTTTCCCAAGCATAATGCAACAATACCCATTCAAACGATTAGTGGACAATTTATATGATGTATTCATTTTATATTTTCCTGCTCATTTAAGTTGGTGTATTTAAAAAATCATTTTCAATCATTTTGGACTGAATTCGATTGGAATGTTTTGTCAAAAACATTCCCTGTCACATTCCCTAAAAACCTACAATTGTTAGTGTTCTAAGAAAATGCCGAATTCAAAAATGCGATTTCTTGCAACACATTATTTTAAAAAAGAATTTATTACATAACTACATCGTTGCATCAGAAATTATATTTCAGGTACTTGGTTTGTCAGATAAAGTATTCAACTCATAAAAAATACATGGACTAAATATCTGCCACGTGGAAGCAAGCTTAACTTAAATAAAAACGCAATTGCAGGTCATATTATGTTTTATTAGGGATTTGTCATAATTTTAAAATAAAATTTGATATAATGCTACCTGAAATTCTAAACATTTGTAATCTTTTTACGGATTATGGAATAAGCAGACATATATGTACAATCTATGTGTCGAGCAATTATTGTGTAATAAATTTGGATTAATTTAGAACAAATTTATGCAATAATATTGCATTTCTGCAAAACTAGGACTAAAATTTATTTCATAGTTATATAGTTATTTATAATATGTTATTATTTCACCTGACGCTAGTGACTCAGCCAACCAATATAAGCTTAAACCAACCCAAACGCAATCTAAATTCATCATGTCTCTCAAAGAAGCTTGTTTTAATGTTCACCATTTTGCCCAAAACGTATTTCCATGTTCGTATTTCGTAGATATCAAACGTAATGCATTAATTCCACACCCACTCTACAACAAAACGTTTCATCGAATCTACAGAACATTGGTTTTCTATTGTTGCATCATAGGAATACCCATCACATCATTTTATTTACTTTGGCTATTTTCATGCAGGAATTCCCGAATTCAAAGCGATTTTTTCATTCAATTTACAGTGTATACTATAGCTTCTCCAATGTTTATTGTTTTTAACTACTGTAATTATATAATGGTGGCAAGGTGTGAAGAAAGAATGTATCTTGTAAGTCAAGCATGTAAGATATTCTGAAACGCAAAACTTTCTACAAATTATATTAAACTTGGAACATATACAGTACGAGAACTATTCATTTATACATTTTCTTTGTCGTTTTTTATGGTCGCAATATGCGTGTTTGTTTTCCCATTAGTTTTGTCGATTGACCCCATTCAACTTGTTCTAGGAAATAGTTTACCTTTTAAACTGTTCTGTTCTTTGGTGTATGGACCCGGCAGTGCATTCCTGATTTGGTACCTTCTTTCGTCATTTCTTATCTGTATTTCAGCTCTAGAAATTGGCGAGGCCTATTCTCGGCAGTTAATCTTAAAGCCACATAAACTAAGTTTTAGAGAATCTCTACCTTCATGGCAATTTCATCTGTGCTACGCTCGGTATCAACAAGCACGAATGCTTTTCGATTTAAGTAAAATAACGATTGAAAAATTTCCAGCTGTGGTAATTTGTGTTGGAATAATTCTCTGCTCAATAACAACCACTAGAGCACTTACGTTGTGGTCGAAAGTTAACATTTTTTTGTATATATTGTTACCAGTTATTTCTATTATTGTGTTAGTAATTGCTATAATTGTTACAAGTTTAGCGGGAATTCCATACTTGAATGTGTGTGTTTTCCCAAAGTTTTGGAAAAAGTATCTGGTGAAAACGTATGAAAGAAGATTGCTAAGCACCGCTCGACATTTTGGTTTGGACATGGGTCCATATGGAATATGCAAGCCCATTTTGGGACCCCTAATTTGTGAAGACATAATACGAAATACTTCGGATCTCTTACTTATTACACAGTTATGGTTATGAATACGGTGGTTAAATACGCTAACTACTGTGTTTATTATACTTATTAAGATGTGATTTTTTATGAAATGGAATGTATATTATAAATAAACCCATCAAGCTAGGAGTAGCTAAGTGGCGAAGCTATTTGTAATAAGTTAAGCTGATATTTGCTAAGCTCACTTAGACGAGTCGAATGATATGTCACTTGCTATAGGTGACCTCATAAAAAATTTGAAATCGTAAGGTCAAGTGTGGGGTCATTTGAGGTCAAGTGAGGGGTCATTTGTGGTCTAGTGTGGGGTCATTGGAGGTCAAGTATGGGCCATTTAAGTACAATATATGGCAGTTTTGACAAGTTTCCGGTCCATAACTTTTGACCCCGTTGACCTTTTGGGGTCAATTTTTGTGGTGAAGGAGGTCATTACCCCAGGTACTCTTGACCAAAGTTTGGACCAAATCGGTCAATGCGTTCTCGAGTTATTACCCGGACAGACGGACGGACAGACAGACATCGTGAAGTTAATAAGTGGCTTCGCCACTTAATAAGCAAAGGTGCATGCTGAAAACTGAACTAAATTACTTAAAAGGATCTTTCAAGATCATTTTACCAAAAGTACACATGACAAAATGAACCAGTGACTAATGGTATCAAGAACACAAAACACACATTGCATGTTTCGATCGTGTGTGGCTTGGCCGAAATACTTCAGAATTTTTTAATAGTGCACTTGCACTTTATTCTGTTACTAAAGTATTGTGTTGCCCATCATAATATATGTTTGCAGTATTGCATCAACCGCAAATATTTCTATGAAACTCCTCAAGTCAGTTTTTTACCTCATACATTACTGTACAGCCAAGCCACAACCGCATGCGTACGTTGTTGTGCTAGTCACTTACCATTAGTTTAAATGAATAATAAATAAATGATAATGTGTCTCCTACTTCGAATATCATTCGAAATTCAAACAATAATATTGCACGCTGTATATACATGCATATTTCTCTGTTTGAAACAACGAAACCGAAAATCAGTGAGAAATAAGAATCACTCTCCACTCATTGTATAGGAGGAGGAGGATAATAATAGGTTTTTTATTTCTTTGGTTGATATAAAACAAAAAATGAAAAGAACCTCGCCCACTGTGACTGATAATCCTTAATGCACACTATTTACTGGGATTTAGCAGTGCTAATTTTGAAAGGTACTAATAATGATTCACTGCCAACAAATGCATTATTACAACAATGAATCCCTTTTTTACATACATATATTATATCTATATATAACTTAATGCTCATGTGTGAGTTTCACGAAATGTGATATGTGTTTACGGACAATGGCACAGTGGCCACGTTTTTGTCCCGGTGATTGTCTCTTTTGAAAAAGAAACCTGGGATGGGATGACTAATTTTACGAGTTATCATGTCACTCTCAGCAGACACTTTTGTAAAAATACACATGCATACATACATACATTAGTACAATATATGCTTTCAGTTCAGAAGAAAACACATAAAATAAAAAGTTCTTTCAGAACAAAGAAAATCATAATGTACTTATCATCAAACCAAGCTAAAAAATCCTTCCTGTGTATTCAACTAATTTGCTAGAAAATCTAGTGCCCACACAGAGTATGCAATATACTACGGGTAGTTTACATTCACCAACCAAAACCATCATTTAAAATGTTACTTCACGCTTTTTGTTTATGTATCATCATCATATACCAATAAGCTTTCTGATCTGATCCAAAACCCACACAAAAGAATCCCATTACCACTATATAATGGCAATTTGAGCCATTGTTATGAAGTTTGAATGTTTTACAGTGAAGATGAAAAGAGAAGAAGAATCGTCAAATAGTCATATATTGCACGTTGCACGCTATACACAGAAAACTGCATATATGCCACCATACCTAATAATCTTCATATGTATAAAGCATACTATCAAAAGAGAGAGAAAATGTGCTACAATAATTACATTGTTATTACAACTCAGCTAGTGGAGTAAGTCAAGCCATGTCAACAGAAGAATGTCTCTCCCTATTTTCTAGTTAGTACAAAATTATTGTTATTCTCAAACACTTTGGTATGCTAAAAGCTAGGGTGTTATCTCTAGCACAGCTTCTGCAAATAAAATGACAGTTGCATGCACCATTATTAGTTGTACTTGCCATTTGCAGTTTTGAAAAGGGGTAGTTCAGTTCAGCCACAATAAAGTCACTTTCCTTTGTCTCTATTTTTCAGTGTCAGTATACCACAAAGTATGTGTGAGTGAATTTAAATAAGCAGCTATGTCTGGTCTGCATTTACATTTCCTAAAACAATCGTGTATGAAATTTTACCTGTACATGTATATAGTTTGCTTGGTTGCCAAAAATCAGTCAGAAGTACATACAAAGTACAATCTATTTAACCAGTTAAATTAGCCAAATTACCCAATAATTATGATGGTCTGTGCCTGTGCATTGTTCTTTGTTTAAATAGTGTTTATTGTACATCATAGTGACATATAAATGATCTCTGCAGTGAAAATTTCGCGGTATTGTAACATAAGGTGCAAACTAAATTTAACAATAGAGTCAGAGTCAGGAGGAAACATTTAGATTCATATCTCATATCATACTATAATAATCATTTTCAAATGAAAATGTGTCTGCTCTGCCTGCACACTGTCACTTTTTCGTACATCTTCATGAAAATGTGTGTCGTGGAACAAAATAGAGGGGAAATATGGGTGCAAGTGTCACAATGAAAACCAAATCTGTCGTGATCCGACAAAAGAGAAAACTGTGAGTAGTGAACAAAAGTGTTTTTTGGTGTGTTTCTGACAGCAGCAGCATTTACAACTCACAAAATCCCGCATAAACAACTTGTTATAAAATGACACCACCATTCGGCTGCTGGTCAGTTTTGACAAGTAAACTGCTAGAGAACATTAACATGTACCATGGGTTTTTTTGAATAAATAAACGCTGAAAAAAACCTTACGTCGAATTCACAACAGGAAGCGAAAAAAATACACGCTTTCATCAAAAAGCGGAAACTTGTCAGTATTATTAGCACCGAAATTCACCGCAGGTGAGTGAAAAAAACCTATCTAGGGAAAAAGTAAAAGTAGCGATACAAGCTCATGACACCATACGATACCATCACCACCGTCAATATATTCCCAACAACAAACGTTAAGTGTCATTTGATGTATTGTGATTGTGCAACTGGAAGAAAAAGAAAGTATTTTTTCGCTTTGGTAAATAACTGCATGAAAATTTTGAGTGAGACGTAGGATTTGTTGTTGCAAAGAAACTTTATTTTTACGAAATATTCACGATTTTCCAGAGTTTACATGACTGCTTTATTCTTCGCTTCATTGTGAAATATACTTCCTTTCATTTATTCTGTTTGTACATACATGAGTTTGAAGGAAATTTTGGTTGAGGGCATGTATAGTCGCAAAAAAAGAAAGGAAAAGTAATTTACGTGGAAAGTATTTGAAACGAAAGGTGAAAACATTTCAATTGCTTGAAAAACATTTTTCTCTCGAAACTTTGTAAAGTGTATACGCATTTTTACGTGCGACATAAACATTGATTGGTTCAAAGATTAGTAAATGTGTAAAGATTGACAATTGCGTCAATTTTGCATTGAAAATCTAGTGAATTGACTATTTGTGAATGTGAATGCATTGAAAATTGTGAATATTGGTAAACGTTGAGTTTGTAAATTTTGTGTTTGTGCCCCATCAGAAAAATAACTTTTTTGATCAGACCTTTCTATACCAAGTTCCCAAATGGTGAAAATTCATGATTGCTTTAAGTTTTGATCTTTTTGTGAAAACTAACAAAACCAGTGTAATCGACTATTGAAGCGACTTGACTTGCTAGCCATTTTCATGCGTCAATTTTTCTATTTTTGGACACTTTTTTTTCTAAAAGATCACCAATCTGTTTGTTGAATTGATGGTTTTGAGCTATGTGAGTGAAATTCTAATTGTAAGTTTGGATGGTGCTTGATGATCAGCTTATGGAGTTCCGACTAGATTGGCTAGCTATTTATGAAGTACATAACTATATATTTTCAAAATTATGCATATTAAGCCTATCAGCACCAACATTTCTGATCTACAAAACATTCAAAGCCTTCATATCTGGATAAATTCATACTTAACAAGTTCAAAAACAGGACAAAGATATTTCGAAGAATAGTAGGCTCAACTGTACTGTTTCTATTGAATGCCCAAATTATGATCATTAATAACCTTTTTTCTATTAATTTCAGTACCGACAAAAGCTGAGGGAAGCTCAAGCAACACGGGTAGCAGCTCAACGTGCAGCATTAAATCAGCGTCAGGAAGAAACAATGCGCGTGGACAGAAGAATTGCCGAGTTGCAAGAGCGACTTCACCGAAAAAGGTTGCTCAATCAGCAGTTGGCTGTCACGCTAAAACATGAGGTAAGTCATGAGCCATGATGAATTCCGTACTTTAAACGAATAATATGGCAATCATCTTGTTTAAATGTCTCCCAGTGTTAGTTTGACTGACAAAATTAATGCCACCTAACGACTTATTTAACCTGGCACATAACCGTATATAGACCTGAATAAATTAGCTGGCTTCCCCCATAACTGTGAAATGGTGGTCGTCCATATAAGATTTCACGAGCATGAGCACTAAAAGAGGATATCTCAAAGGACGACCATCATAGTCATCATCATCAAGTTGATCTTTGACAGATGTTGAATGCTCGTATGATGTGATGACTGATGACATAAGAAATGCGATGGCCTAGTTGAGTAACGGTTTTTCGTAACAGCTTAGTTTTGGATGAAAACTCATTTCGGAGATAACCATCGACAACATCCTCATCGTCGTACTATATGAAACGATGTCATCAAATTTTTTAAATAAGATTTCTTTTATGTGTACTTGTGACTGGTATTTACACACTAGACATTTCCCCGCTCCACTTCGGCATGTCTACATAATATAAAATTAATGACTTTTGACATTTCTTTGCACTCACAAGTCAAGTACAGAAGCCACCCACGAGCCAATGTTCTTTGCTTCGGAAGTAAGATTAAAAACCCAAATCTCCTGCGCAGCATGTGAACTATAGGTTCTGTTACATTTTAACATACACCTTCATAAAAAACCGACTAAAGTATATAATGAAACGGTATAATATACAAAAAGAAGTTTGCAGAAGTTTGTGTGTGGGAGGAGGAGTGGGGTTGATCGTCGTAAGAACTTGGGTCTGGGTCATTTTATGAGCGTGATATTAAGCTTTACAATCACAATAAAGTCACAAAATACATAATGTTAAGAAAAAAACACACCTCCAGTAAAATAAGTCTACTCTTGTATCTATATACTGCGCTTAAAAAGTACCGTTTGCACTGCAAAACTTTTAGTGCTCTGTTAAAACAGAAACGCTTGGCACGGTGACATGAGAAAACGTTATTTCGAAGACTAACTTCATAAAACTTAGAAGATGTTGTCATTACAGGGTCAAATTTAAAATCGCTTTATGCAGTTAAAATGGCGCATACAATACGAGATTTTTAGGAACACAAAAAGACGTATGAATTTGATTTAAAATATAAAACATGCAGGATAAATTTTCAGTCTTAAATTTAAAGAAAGGACAATAATGCAGTATGCAATTTCCTCACATGCTAAAAAATAAACTGAATAGCTATATGGCCAAAGAGTAAAGAAATTAGGGCAAATAATACATTCTACATTTAATTAAAACTTAAGAGTTTTTTTAAACGTAAAACTAAGTAATTATATAAGGTTTTATAAGAAGTACTAGTAGGCGAAAAATATTCATCGAAAACTCTTTATTTCAATCAAAAGGAAAAGCCCAACTTTTCAAAGCCAAATGAATCGGGTAGTTTTCTGTTTCGCACTTTTTCTGCTTTGCTGCGCAAAATCAGGAGCAGTGTGAATGACAGAAAATCAAGTTTAGCTGACTTAAATAAGATAAATGAGTTGTCTATGCAGGCAGCAGACGAGTTACTTTCTGATATTTAAGTTTTCACTTCTCTCCTTGTTCACGTGAAAGGAGAAAAAAGAAGAATGAATTCTTATCAAGACATGGAAATGGAATTTTCTTTCACCTTTCCCTTCTATGCTACTTGACTTGTTTCACTACTTTCACTCTAGCCAACAATAAATTATGCTACACTACTACTAGAAACAGACTAAACTTACACATGGGTCTATTGTACAGTTTTTGTTCTTTGTACTCAGCATAATATTCAATTTTGATTTGATAAGAAATTACTCTGCAAGGTCTAAAATAGCCATGTAATTAATCTTATTTCACGCTCCATTCCATACCATTAATTGATATATTATGTATCTTGAAACTTTGCAGGATAACGCTGACGACTTTGTTTCGGTACCAAATAAGAATGATCCAAAGTATCAAACGTTGCCTTATAACGCCAAGCTGTTTGCCCCCTTCGCTAACAAACATGAGCAGGACCAGTTTGAGAAGAGTATGCAACAGATGCAAATCATTCAAGCGGACCATCATCATGGTAGTCACCAAGTTTCCTCCCATCATCAAAACAACCAACATAATCAATTACATCAAAATCATATTGTTCAACAACATCAAAATCAAGCTCCATCGGCCTTTCAACATCAACAGCAGAATGGTAGTAGCAGTGGTGGCGTCACCTCCTCTAATTATCAGTCACACAACTACAATTCCGGAAGTGGTAGCACTTCAAATGGGACCATTGAGCAAATTAACCCCAACGGTATCCAGTCAGTTAGTAGTAGTCTCGAGCAGCATAATAATATGCATAGTAATAATTCCAATGGTGGCAATCATGTTAATAACAGCAGTGCGGCAACAATCAGTAGTTTGCAACAACTCCACCATCTTCTTAGCATTAGTGGACTTAACCAGAACGCCAAAAGTGGTACTAATCAGCAACAGTCATATGGAAACTCTAACAGCTCTGCTAACAATGCTACTCCAGCTTCAGTGGCCACCACAATGGCAACATCAAGTGGGGTTCCAAACGGTCTCCAAACGGTGCATAGTACGCAAGCTAACAACAATGTCTCACGAGGGAAAGCAGTTCCCATTATTGGAAATTCGGGACAAAGCAATAATTCTAATAGCAGCAGTAGCAACACAAATGCTGGTGCCATTCCACCTGCGTTCCCAGTCATTCGACCAAGTAGTTTTTATCCCACTGGAGCACCTCCAAGTAGCGCAGCGAGTAGTATTGCTGGTTCATTAAGTTCGACCTCGGCCTCGTCCACAGTAAATGCTCCCATTACGACAAATAATGGAGGAAACATGAACTCGGGTTCTTCAGGTCACACAATGCCATTGGCCTCATCAAGTCGTCTCAATGGTGTACTAAACAGTCAGGTAAGATACCATATCACGTATAGTGTGTCTAACTCCATTTTATCTTTAAACTGGCCCTGTTGTAAGTAAACTTGCTGTTGGAAATCGCTTGAGAATATGGCTTTCACTTTTCACGAGATTGTTACCATTTTGGGGCAATGTGAAACATGAAAATTGGAATCATGAAATGTGAAGATTAATATGAAACGTTGTAATGCGAATTGTTTATCAAACTCATCGTACTAATTTTATTACTTTACAGGGTCCAGCTTGTAACAGCAATGGGAACAGTTTGGAAATATCTCTGACGGGTACAAATAGCGCGTCCTTAAGTAGCACCAGCAGTAACGATACCGGTTTTGTCTCTAGTGGAAGCAGCTCTAGTGGTTCCGCGATTCCAGCTTCTCTATTATCCCAGAATCGGCTTCAGAAACAACAGCAGCATCAACAAGAGCTAGACATGCAGCAACAACATTTGAAACCCGCATTACCACCAAAACCAGCTAAACCTACACCACCACCTAGACAAGCTCATGATATGTTCAACTATAACATGAGGTAAACCCCATGCAAATTTATTATGCTTTTGTGCGTATATTAGACGATAAATATAATCCATAAATTGTCCCCAATGTCTTGTCTATCACCAAATGGCAGTGCTGCGGAGAAAGTACGCGGCTCATCAATATGCAGTATTTTGAACCAAAATTAATAGCAAAACCGATATTTTAATTTCAGAAGTGGATCCGTAGAAGGTATGCTTCAGGACAGATCTGATGCGTCACAGAAATCGAAGTCCCACTTTGTAAAAAGCAATTCAGTCCAACCAACTTCAGATTGTGGATCAGGACAAAATGTGATGGCCTTGGAGAAAGACCCCACAAATGGAAGCACCGTAAGAGTTTGACACGCATATTATACCATCACTATACAACATTGTAGAATATCAGTAAGCTGAGCTAAAAGCAAATTTTTATACACAAACTGTCTAGGTCCGAGTATCAATCAACCGACGCATAGAAATGCCACCTGCATTTTTATTTCCTGAGAGTGATCCACCGCCATCTGATCTTGTGCCTGAACACCAACATTCTACCAATTCCTCCTCCCTATCAACTTTGATGAGTACTTTCCCTTCAGCTGGAGGAGAAAGACAGCACCAAGCCCATTCAAATGCTGAGAACACTTCCAATCAACATCAGCAACAATCCATTCAACAGCAACATCAACAGCAGATGCTACAACTTTCCCCAGTGAGCTCTGCATCAGTCGACTCGGTTGATGCTGCGCCTTTGTTGTTACATAAAGGGTCAGCAGCCGGACATGGCCACCAGCAACAGCTTCTTCCTGAAGAGTACACACTTCCTGATCTGTTTCCTCCACATCCAGTCAGCAGTCAAAGCGCATTTGCTCCGTCCAACGGTAGTTCATCTGGTGGTAGTAACAACAAGGGAGACCACTTCATGAATATTAACAATCAAATCAATAGTCATCACATGCATAGAAATGCTCAGGCTTTAATCGAAAGTCTCGGTCAGCACTCCTCACAACAGATTTTACATCATATGAGCACGGTACATATTTATAATATTTGAAGCCCTTTAAGCATCCTGACACATTCTAGATGAAATTTGTGAAAATGTGTGTCTCACGATACCCCTTTACTTTTTGACATTACAGTTCAGCCAACAGCATCGTGATCGTGACGCTAACGATGAGAACCAAATGCACGGGGAAAGGAACAGTAAACGTACAGATCATAATGCAAATTCAGCAGGAAATGGGAACACCGTTACCAGCTCACAAAGTGATGAAAATAGCAAAGCATCTAGTGGAGAAAGTGAATCCAACTCAGGTTTCCAGCTTGAATCCAATGGTAAGTATTTATGATCATGTATGGTTTTTTGCACGTTGTATACATAGTTGTGCGTATGTAATAATATGTCATGTCATCTTTGAAAACGTGAGTTCATTAAGATTTTCAATGAGGTACATTTGCGAAGCTATCGTACATGTATTTTTGTGTATTTAGTTAATTTTCCACTCGTCATTCTATATCATGTAGCTTTTGGAAGAATATGTCTAATCTCATTTGTTTCCTGTTACGTGATTATTATAGAAGCTGTAAATGAGAACGAGAGTGAAAGTTGTGGAAACAATATCAACAATAACATTCTATTAGGAGAGCGTCCTAGCGGAGCAACTGGGTTGGATAGAGGAAAAGATCATGGCTCATCAGAAGCAGAGACAGTGACAGCTAATAAGGAAGAAGGAAACAGCAACATTAACAATCCTCCAGGGATTGTGATAGCTGCTGCAGTAACCACTGTTCCAGGAGTATTGAGGCGTGTGAAGAAAAGCAATTTCAAATCCAATAACAAAGTAAGTCCTTTGAAAACCTCCTTGATCTGTCATTTTATTTTATTATATATTGATGTATTTCTTTCAAGATGTGGTTTTTGGTAAATGTACATATATAACTTATATGTATATGTGATGTACATACTGTAGAAGCATATCGGAGGCACAATGTAATAATTCACACCATCAGTAAAATTGTGGTGAAAGGGTAAACCCCCTTTTTATGGAGTTATCTTTCAAAACATAATGCGTCATGTTGCCTCTTTACAGGATCATTTACCTCTTGGTCGTCGCGTTAGCTTTGATCCGCTTGCGTTGTTATTAGACGCTTCGTTGGAAGGTGAACTGGAACTCGTTGTGAAAACTGCTGGAGAGGTGGGCAACGTATCTGCTGCAAATGATGAGGGAATCACGGCCCTTCACAATGCGATATGCGCTGGACATTTCGATGTTGTCAGGTTTCTTGTCCAATTTGGGTGTGATGTAAATGCACAGGATAGCGATGGATGGTAAGAGAAACGCGTGTTTCAGTCTTGATTGTTATATATATATATTCCATTTATTATGATGTGCTATTTTTTAAACTTTTTTGGTTAAACTTTAATAGGACACCGTTGCATTGTGCTGCTTCATGCAACAATGTAAGCATGGTCAAATTTTTGGTTGAGCATGGTGCTTGCATATTCGCAACAACTTTGAGTGATCATGAAACAGCCGCAGAAAAATGTGAAGAAGATGAAGATGGATTCGGGCCTTGTTCTGAATATCTTTACAGTAAGTCTCAAATGCAATGTATTTTCTTATTATCATGCCATCAACCAACTTGATTTAATGTTAATCAACCTTAATTATTACAGGCATTCAAGAAAAGCTAGGCATTATGAATGGTGGTGTTGTATACGCTGTTTTTGAATATGATGCTCAAAACTCCGACGAACTTTCCTTTAGAGAAGGAGATCGACTCATGATTTTAAGAAAGGGAGATGAATACGAGCGCGAATGGTGGTGGGCTTCTTCAGGAGAAAAGGAAGGATATGTTCCAAGGAATTTGTTGGGAGTAAGCTACTTATCTTTATAAATAAATACATTTTTAACATACAGACGATTCAGTAGTTAACATACATGTCTTCTTGTTTTCACTTGCAGCTTTACCCAAGAGTTATCCCGCAGAAGCGCAGTGATAGTTAGCAAAAGTGCCATTATAGGTCTACTATACTTCTAATATTCTCCGGGTCTGCTGAGCTGGTGTAATAATGATGACAAGTGTATCCTGCATACTTCAGACTACAATATGACGGACCTTCTAAATGACTTGGAAAATTTTAATCAACTGTTCATGATTTTCCAAAACAAGATGGAAGCAAATTTAAAAACCAATACAAGTAAAGAGAGAGTTAACATACTAACTTGTCGGGGAAGATTAATCATTGTAGTAGTTTCCGTATGAAAGAAATCCCACAGAAAAAATAGCAATTTACAAAAGGGCCACAAAAATTCTTGAGTGCCTCCTTTCCTACTTATAGATATAAATTTCTAGTTATGAGCAAATGCGATATGGAATGCTTCAAAATCTCTTGTATGAAAAATTATAAATGTTCTTCTAAGCCGACCAAAATTAAGTCCACATTAATTTTTTATGAACTACACACAAACAAAGTAAACTTGAAAATGCATGTAAGTTTACTCTGTTGAAAATAGTGTTGCAGAGATTGTGAATTCTCATATCATTGCCCTCAATAGCAAGGGGGAGATAACGGTGATTCAAAACAAAATTTCTGAGCTAACCACGACCTATCTCATTCATAACCCTGATTTTCTCTAAGAATATGTAAACTGTTAAAACAAATACGACACTTGCCGATGCCTTATGTAAAAATATAGGTAGTTGAACAATTCTGATGTGAAACTTTCTTTTTTTGTGATGGGTATGTTGGTATGTATGTATGTTGACTCCATAATGCTTCGTAGAAGACGATGATTGTTTTTCAGAATTAAGAGTATAAAGGATACTTTCTTCGTAATGATTTCTGGTGAAATTGTGTTTTTCTGTGTCATAAATCTTCGTAATTTAGTTCAGCAAATCCATTTCAAAAATTTATATGAGCCTTTTCAGTAATATTTAATTTGTTCGATCTGAAGTGATCGGTTTTCTTGCTTTTCTCTAAAAAATAATTATGTATGCTGTAAAAATATTATATTGTTCGTAGATATATAAATAATATAGTTGATAGTATGTAGTTAACGTAAGTACATGAAAATGTAATTAAAACCTTGTGTTTAGCTGACAGTGACAGGCAATCCACACACACAGTACTACTGACGCAAATTCAAACGATAGATAATAATAGAAATTTTTGTAGGTAGTTTATATGAAAGAATGCGTATGCTTAGTAGAAACGCACGTATAGAGCAAAATATTGTATGTTAAGTGTGTATTAGTTTGAGGTAATTATAAGTTGAAGTCAAATGTGATATTACTTTGAGAAGGTTAATAATAATACAGAGAATGTGAGAGTTTTATGTCACCCAAATAGCTATACACTTAAAGAAAATAAACGATTTGTTGACTTACTACACAATTTATATTAATAAAAAATTAATAATAACACTTATGTTAGAATATTATTTAGTTTCATGAAGTGAATGTTATTAAAGTGATCTTGTTTTATGCAAATGCGTACAATAGGAAAACTAATAAATCAAATGATAAATATAAAAAATTAATCACGAAACTGTATCGTTCATTTAAAATTTACAATACATTACAGTCATATTCATCTTACATTTTTCTGGCGCATAATAACGCATTAAAAGAAAAATAAATTTCTGATTAAAATAGGCATAATTCATTTAATAAATGCTACAAATCAATAAATTATTCAATCATCTTGAAACTCATGTGGTTCTTCTTTGATCGACATGATTAAATTTTCACCGTCCTCAGGTGATCTCTGAAAACATCAATATACTCGTTAATATAAATAAACCCAACATCTAAAATCAACCTAAATGAAAATCTAACCGGTTCATCCTTGATCGTTTGAATGGAAGTCGAGGTTCCAGGTCCACTGCTTTCCAAAGCAGTAACTTCTCCTTCGTAATCCCCATAATATGATTCATGCTTCAAGCTAGCAAGACCTTCACCATGTCCGAGCACAACGTTGAGTATTGTGGGTGGCATACAAGAACGCTAAAAATCGTAAAAATATTGGTAATCCAATTTCATATAATATATGCCAAAATGTTTCACTATAATGAATTTTATTTTCCTTACCTTCTGTGGCGTGAGTGACATGAGATGATTCACTAAGGATTGCTTCAAATCAGCAGCTTCTTCCAATGCCTGCTGCAGCTGTGGAGCCGGAAGGGTGAGTAGAATGGGGGTGCTTTTTGGTACTGTTCGCTGGCAACATTTTACAAAGCCTTCCCAAACTTTTGGCTGCGTCCATACCTAAGAGCGTAGACAATATAACGTAATAAATTGTATCTATGTACTTTCTAACATATCCAATTAATGTCAAATTACCTGCTTATTGACAAGTCTCCCTAATGTGTTGAGAATGAAACCAGTAAGTTTTGAATGTAACGCTAAAGTCTGAATAACTGTTCTCATCAGTAAAGTGGGCAATGGAGTCTGTTCAAGCAATTGATTTATAACCACTGCAAGAACCTCAGGTGTATACACATCAGTTTCATTAAAACAAAGTGATGTTGCTAGAAACAGGAAAGAAAATATGGATTAATTGTGTTTGCGAAGGCCTCGTGCTAGTTAATCTCGATCCTATTAAATTTTTAAATACCTTTAATGACTGTTTTAACATCGCATTTTGACACGTCAATATTATGCAGAGCCACCATTAACTCGACAGGTGTAATAGGACTTGCATGTTGTGTTTTAGCGTCCACGTGAATTCCAAGTAAACGGTTGAATACCTGTTACAAATTTAAAAGTGAGAACTTACTAAATACGTAAAATGTACCAAAAAGCAAATTTCCTAACCATTAAAAATGTTCGCTTACCTCTTTAACAACGACAGGATTAAGTTTAATTAACTTCGGAAGAGCTGTCAGAATTTCCTGTTTTGTCAAGCCGTTTAAGACGGGGATCAGGAACCGTACATCTGATACACGTTTTGCATACAGGTTGCGCACACGATTTACCAAATCTGAGCTTGGAAGTGCTGAAAAATTTGATTAAAATTACAATAGCAAATTTTTTATACTCATTCATGTTAACTGAATGGGCAGGATGAAATATAATATTTTATAATAACTTTTGTCAGTAAGAATATGAATAATTTTTGTGATGATGGTTTCAGCTCCTTTGGGAAAAGTATCCAGCAACTTCAACAGCTCAGGAGAATCCATTCCCATATTTCTTATTGGAGTTTCTACATATCTAAGAATGCTCCGTTTTACGTCTGCAGTCGTCTCGACGTACACTCTTGCCAGTCTGAAAAGCAGTGAATTACAAATTTTTTACCATGAATTTTGAGCATAAAATAGATATTTACAATTTTAGCGAACTGTTCTTACTCGTGAATAAGAGAGCTCTTGATATTTAAGAGTTTCAGATACAAATTCAAACATGATTTCACTAGATCATCATTCCAATCCCCTTGGGCTTCCTTTCCCCTTCCCAAATCTTCTGTGTACAATACTTCAGGTGGTTTCGGTGACCTCAAGTAATTACAGTAGACTTGAACCTGGTCTTCAATAACTTCTTTGCTACTTTCCATTTTTTCGTAGATTTGTAAAATTGAAGTGACAGCATGACTACGAACCTTTGAATAAAAACCAAAAGTTTAACAACACCGTTCCATTTTAATCTGAATGTATACGTTCGTATAATTACACTCAACTTACTTCTTCCATGGCATGTACACAAAAATGCAGAAGTGCACTCAAATAGTATAGCTTCTTAGGACGTTTTAATGCCAATTCAAGAAATATTTGCATTCCTTTGGCTGCATGCATCGGTTGACTTGCCAGTGCTTTCAAAAGTTCCAAACCTTTGTCGGGAACTGCGGGAGGCTCCAGGTACAATTTCCACGCTAAGCTGTAGAGTAAAATTAGAGTACAGTGCTTATATTTTATTCAATAATGAGAAAATGTTTTGTTATTACTTTTAAAATCTATTTTCATTACCCAGTTTTCTCAGACTCAATGTTAAAGTCCAAAACTCCTTTCATTAAGTTAAAGAAAGTCCACTCATATCTAACAGAACAAAAAAATCGACGGTAATTTTTAAAGAAAAAATGACAGATGCTGAAAATTTAGAGATTTATGTTTAAAATGTACCTATCAGACGATGATTCATGTTTCATTGGTAAAGACTTGGACAAAAAATCTTGATACAAACAGTACTCTGTATACAGCCAATTAATTCCTAGATCCAGCCTATTTTTGATATCTTCTTGAATATGCTGCATGATTACTGTTAGAATAAAATTTCAATTTCGATTCATTCATGAAACATGTTTTACACATTGATATTCCAAATTTAAAATAGCGCTAACTTACAATATCGTAGCTCAAAAGTTGAGCTGGCAGCTACCGAGCAAATTAATCGAACTTTGACCGCATTAAGACTATGATTCGTTTGAAGTATTCTTTTCACGGCCCCAGCCAAATGTCGTTGTCTTTCTTCTTGTGTCAACGGCTTTGTTACCTCACTTAATTTCAGTGCTTTGGGTATTTTCTTCTTTGATGTACCTGTGGTTGGTTGGATAAGAGAAATTTTCTTTTCCTTCTCTGGTTTCACAGATTGGGAACCGGATACCAATGAAGTAATTGGCATAGGTTCATTGTCTTCCTCATTAGTGTCAACCTATAACAGACCCTTAATTTAGTTTCCGTGTAGTGCATTAAGTATAAACATAAAAGTTAGTTAGTAGTACAACAAACACTAACTCGTCCAAGTGCAGCTTCAGGGCCAAGTTGATGAGCCGTGACTTGAGCAGCTAGTAATCGTGACACATGCTTGATTTGTCCATCAGTTCCAGCAACGTCGATTGGTGTAAATGCTGACACAAAATGTGCAGGCATAGCTTCAGGTAAATTTTCCTAAATTCATCAAAATAGTTTGTAAGTGGAAATATACATTTGTGATAAGGCAAACGTCTACAGCTATGATTATTTATACTTACCATCGATGCCAAGACCAACTCTGCAACAGTATCAGCAGAAGACAATTTTTGGAAAATGGAATACTCCAACTCGGTCAGATCTTCTTTCTTGTCCTTTTCTGGAGGTCTTTCCATGTCTTCATCATCATCGTAGTCTTCCAAAACTGTAACTTGCTCTTGCATGCGCGCTCGTTTTCGCTGGTTACTCTCTTCCTTTTCCTGAAGAGCTCGTTGACGTTTCCGTTTCTCTGCTCTTATTTGATCCCAGTTGGGCAGTGCTTTATGAAGCTGCAAAAAAATAATATTTATTTCAATGTAATAGAACTTCTCATGTTTTCATGTCTTCTCAGGCAATGTAAATGAATCGCATATACTTCTGAATTAGTTGCTCCTAAGCTGGTGAGCAGTGTTGTTATATTATCATAAAAGTCAATAGCCCTGGGATGACGGAGGAGTCCAATCAGTTGAACTTTCATAAATTTTTTGACTGATGTTACTTGTGACCTTTCCAATGTCGGGGGAAGTATAACAACCAGCTTTTCCATAGCCGTGACCACCCTACCCATAAGATGTGGGCGCATTTTAGAAAGCAAAACAATGGATCCCATGCAAGTCATCAAGTTCACACTAGTAGCATGTCTGGAAGCATGGAACTTTAGAAGTTCCTCGAACAAGTTTCTGTAAAATAAGAATGAATCGTTGCAAACCGCACAAATCAAATCCAAAAAGGGAAAACTAATGCGCAATGGACAACTACCTAGCATCTTCCTCTAATTTCCGGGGTCTAGCGACTTTCACTGTGATAGGTACATCATCAAGACAAAAGTCGTTTGGTCTCTTATAACTGTCATGCTCGGTTGCTGTTTGAAGGAGCACAACTGATTCAATAAACTTTACAGCGAAAGTTCGGATACTGAATGAAAGAAAAAGTAAGCATTTCTAGAATCGATCTTACTCAATATGTGTAAGTTGCATGTGTGTCGCTTTCGCTTTTCATAAAATAAGTCGCATACCCATCTAAATCGCTATCTATTAATTTAATGATACATTTTTTAAGATCGCAAACAGCATTCCAAGAAGCTTCCATGTCTTCAGAAACGGATTTGGCTCGGCATAACCACATAAGCGTAAGCTTGTACAATTTAGCCGTAACTTGGATTGCTTTTTTCTGGACAGTCACCGATTTATCTTGAAGCATCATCATCATGTTATGCAAGACCTTGGGAATAGTCTCAGGATCCGTTTTACTGAATGGGGCAAAATAGAACATAGTTTTCTTCATTTCTTCCAGGGCTGTAAATTCTTACTCTAAACTGAAATTCATATACATTAGAAACCATGCTTAAAAACCCAATTCCCTAAAAAACCTACCAAGCTTCTTCAACAAACTCAAGAATATAACAACGAATGTCCGCATTATTATCGGTTTGAAAGTCAAGCATTTCGTTTAAAAAGTTATCCAGTAAAGTTGGTTGTTTGTTGATGATAATTTCTTGCACCCGCATCAAATTTTCCAGCTTCATTTTCTCACTCGATGTAACAGCTGCCTTCGTAAGTAATTCATTTACCTAAAAGGAAATCAAAAATGATTCAATGAAGTTAAATATAATTTTTAAACTGTTTTTAATTATATCTTCTTTCCGCTGACAAACCTCTGCTTCGTCCTGATAATCATTTTGTTCAAAAGACTCATGTCTTCCAATTTTGGTGGGAGAGGATCCACTTCCACCTGCATACCCACTTGATGTAGAGCTCAGGGGATGAGATCTTCCCACCTGAGCAGGTAATCCACCCGATGAAGAGAGTCTCCTTCCACTAACATGTCCTCCAGCCTCATCATCTTCCATGTATTCAGCACTAGTGTCAAGGTAGTACTGCGCGGAAGAGCCGCGCTGGTGATGATAGCTCATCTTCGCTGTAACTGCTTATCGAAATCTGAAAAGGAAGATCACAAATATGCAGCAAAATGTCAATATATGTATTTTCGAGGATTTGTTCAGCTTTAGCTATGGTTAATAAGCAGCATGTTAAATATCGCATTGAAATTCATGCAACACAACGTACGACGAAATCCAACAGCTATAAAACCAAGATAGTTTTAAGAAGATATGCGACTACCAAACCGTTTCAAAATTTAATTGTAGCATATTTACACTAACTGCATTGGTATATTTACTTCATTTCTACGAACAGAGCAACGATATGAAAAAACGGACTACAGTACGTCGTACGTGTATTGAATTGACACCTAAGCAAGCAATTATGATTGGAAAAGTCAAACAGCTTTCACTCTTATCCCAGAAAAGAGAAAATACTTATTTGGTAGAAACGTCATATCAAAATACGAAAAGATTTCACAAAGCTGCGTGCAAAGTTAAACTAAACCAAACTCAAACCAATCTAAACGTTTAGTCATTAGTTGGAATGAACACCTTTTTAGTTTTAGCTATCCCTCCAATATTAATCCAAAAAATGCTTATCTTGACAAACAGCTGATTACAATAACAGCATCATGATGATGATGACCGTCTTTAAATACTACTAACCCAGTCTACCTCTCTTTAATTTTAAAAGCTAGTAATGCAAGGCGATGCAATGAATACTTAAAAACTGGAAGGGGCGTGACTAAATTAAAAATCAACCTTCAAAAATTTAGTAGAAAAAATTGAGAAATTTTAAAATCCCAAAACTGTGCTAAACTATGCCTGGCCTTTTCCATTAAACAAAGGGTTACATACTTTTAAGTGAAAAAACGCCTACATACCGCAATAATCAAGAAATTAAATCGGTTTAAATTCCTTAATTTAAAGCAGTTAATTAATATAAACGCATTAATTATTCCTTTAATCCTCCAACTCCATTTTTCACAGTAACTAGTTAGCTGACTGACGTTTTCACTTTCTAATACCGCAAATCAAAGCAAAATATTGTTGTGCTTTGGCGCTTGTCTTTGGGGCATGATGAGAAAATTTAATGCTACTTCATCGAGTGCGCTGCATTAGTGCGATGAACCCGATTTCGTTGTACGTGCTTTTAATGTTTAAAAGCGTCCTTTTTCTAGCTCATTTTGTAGAATGAAAAAATGAACAACAACTCTAGTAAAGATTTCATTTCATGATAAAGACAAGAGGTTAATTTTAGTTTTTGAAGTTATAATTTTATTCAATTATATATTCTGCTACACGCTATTCTTGAAAAGAATTTTATTATCATTACGACTACATTTTTCTTACAACTAATAGATTTATTTCGCTTGAAGGATACCACAGTTTAATTTTATACGACTATTTTGACGTATAAATATAATCAATACATTTAAGTGACTGTATTATGCGAAATTATACATTTATAACCGACCATACTAAACATCGAGGGACGAAAACAAAATTACGAAGTATTATTTTTCACTTTTGAATAGCATACGACAAGGTACAACACAATTTATCGTGGAATGCAATGATTGAATCTAAATATCATTTAATGTAATTGGAACGATTTTTTTTGGTTTCGCCCCTTATATAATATGATGAACAGATCGTAAATAAATGCTTCCAAACAAAATATTTTTAGAACAGCAAATCTTCATCGTGATGGTCATCAAATATGTTTGCTTGACTTTCCAATTCCAATCCTTCTCTTTTCTGCTGCTCGCGAATTTTGTCGGTTTTGGCCCTCGCAATCTTCTTCTTATCTTGAATTTTCTTCAGCCTGTAGAATTCTTCTCTTTCAAGTTCATCCAACTCGGAAATGATGTAGGCCAGTGTGCGCTCAATTCTTGGAATAATCACTGAAATAATTATGATTAAACATACACAGTTAAAAACTTGAGTGACCCATATAGTATTACTATTCAATCTGTTTTTACTAAAAAGAATTAACGTTCTAAAAATTGACTTACCATGTTCAATAGCGTTTACACGACGGTTGGTCACCTTGATGGCCTCGTCCAATGTAACGAACGACGTTTGCAAAGATGCTAAATCTACCAATAAGCTGATAGCCTTCTGATAATTTTTCTTCAGCTTGGCCAACTGTTGACCACCTCTAGCTAAACCCGTTAATTCGTATGAATCACCGCCCTCCGAAAAAGATTCAAAAACTGGCAAGCTGACACCAGCGACATTGTCCTTCTTGGTACGGACCTGGACAAAAGTAATGTTTAAATGTTTTAGTTCAATTCAATCTAAAATATTTTCAATTCAAAAGAAATGAATATTATGGCTTACCTTGATCTGAGCCTTTGACACGTTTTGAAGAATTTGCTGATTGAAGTCCCCAGTAGCAAATTTGGCTTCAGCAAGGGAAAACGCTGCTTCTTTCATGACTTCGCCCATGAGGGTTTTTGTCTAAAATTGTTAAAAAGTTAAACATGTAATTTCAAACCTAACTGATGTAGAATTTTCCTTTAGTTTTTACGACAAAAGGTTGACTAGCAAGTTTACCTCGATTATCTTGCCAAGAATTAATCTGAATCTCATTTGCAGCGCATCTGCTTTCTTCTTCAACAAACTGTGTCCTGTTTGAGCACCCTTCAAACGCCCTTTCATCAAGGTTTGAGCACTATAAAAGTAAAATGCACGGTGAAATGAAAGATGCTTTGATGTTCAAATGATTCGAGCACACATTTTTCAAAACATGATCATTTTTCTGTGGTAATCTTACCCTCGAGATGGAAATACATTGATTCTATCTTTTCCAGACATGGTGCTTCTTGTAAACTAGCAATTAACTTATGAACGATAGGTTATCCTTGTTGCTGGCTGTGTCCGTCTGCAAAAAAAGAAGATAAAATTCGTTAATTTGCCTTCAATTGTTTGAAATCAAGTTGATTGCAAGTCCTGCTAAACTAATTTTAAAATATATAGTTTGCATTGCTTTTACTCAAATAAAACCTACACAACACTTAAAAAATATTCTACTTCAAATAAATTTTCCTGTAATTCCTGATGACTGATTCTTTTATTTTTTGAAGGAACCTTCAATATGATACAGGGACAACAACAGACTACGAATGGAAAATATAGAGGGGCTAAATTGATTAGATTAAGAATGTTGTATTCTACACATATCTTTCCAGTGAATCAACCAGAAAATCCTATAATTGCTAGTTACTTTCTAATTTAAATGAGAATTAAATATAAGAAGTTTAACATGATTTAACTTACCTATTTACTTTGATTCAGTCTAAACAGATGATATATACAGAGGACAAACAACAGAGCAAGGCGTTTCCCGTCTCCAATGATAGTAGATTTACCAGAGATGTAGTAGTACCAGTACCACTTATACGCATTTGGCATTGTATTGGTACTACTGCATGCATTGAAACTTGAAACATTGAAAGCACTATAAAGTAATGCTAGGTGCAGGTGTATTATACATTTTGGAAGTGGAAAAGGTGATCTGATAAGTAGGATAATCGGGAGTAACAAAGTGGCAGCTCTGACTCTGGACTCTGGATCAAACTCTAGGCTATGCGCAACAGTAGAATAGGTTACTTAATGCAAAGTTACAAACAACTCCAAGCGCGTCATGTCATGTCATCTCATGCATCATATCATGGCATCATGAAGTAAACAATGTTTGAATTATGATGGCTTTAACGGAATTGAAATTGCTTCAACTTCAACAATACTTCTTTTTGTGTCATACATTTTTTGGGAAGTCGATAGGCAATGCTGATGATTAGGTACATAAAATATGACACGAAAGACGATGAGAAGTATTGGTGAAGAGAGAAAAAATTGCGATTTGACCACATAAATATTTTGAAGATACTGACACGTCCAGTAAAAAATTAGAATATTTATTAGATTACAAATTACATAACACTTCAATAGTTCAGGATAAGGTGATATACATACGTCAGTATCATAAAAATTATTTTGCAACGTGTTGTACAATAGTATGTGAATACGTTAACGATGTTCTCAGTTGGTTTGCTGCGTACGTTAACTGGATTGACGCTTCCGGGTGAGAAGTTGAGATGCACTCTCTTTCTAAAACCTAGACAAAAATAAGAAAACTTATGAATTTTTTACCCTGTTATTTTTGATCTCTGTAAAATTACCATTTTGCTGCAAAATTACATACCAATGCTATTGTCTCCAAAACACTCTCGAATCCTAAAGCCAGCGCCCATCGTCGCATTCGGTTTAACTCCTATAATTATCACAACATTCAATTCATCAAAATTCTCGTGCATACTGCTGGAAATTTATAAACGTTAACATTTTACGTACCTTATAAAATTGAGCTGTCTTTTCTGGTAGTTTTCTTGCATGACGAAGTAGCTTTTGAATATCAGCATTCAAACCTTCAGCAGTTAACCATACTGTTGACTGGACTGGAGTAGCGATATAGCTCTTTTTATCATAACTTTTGATAGGAAAACTTGGAAGTAAGCTGCTATCACCACCCTTCGATTGTAGTAAATCTTCTTTAGGTCCCAGTTGTTGTAAATTTCCTAGCCAGGGTACTACATTTGTTCCTAAGAATACAAACAAATACTTCTTCAGAAACTGCATGGCCGTATTTGAAATCTTTAGTTGGTGTACATTAACACTACGTAGTAATTAGGCAATTACCTGGAGAGAGAATGGAAAGGATAAGGTTAGATTTCTTGCTTTTGGTGTCAGCAAACGCATGAATAAAACCAAACCATTCAGATCCAACCTCGCAAATTGCACAGTAATGTTCAGTAGTTACTTTCAAAGCTCCGTGCAACAGTACACAAAAATTAGGCACATTTCCGTCAGCGTCTTCGATTTCATCGCTGCGACCGTTTTTCGCATCTGAATACATTATAAAGGTGTATTAATTATCGATAGTCGCATTTTGCCCCAATTTTACAAGCATATTTTAACTTTAACTAACCAGTGCCACTTGATTTTAATGGTAATAACAAGTGTCGGGAATAAACCGGAGGAGACGCTAAATCACCGACCTCGATGTATCCCAATACTTCAATGTTTTCAGAGATGTCATATCTTTTCTCATTTCCTTTGGACACGTAAGTTTGAGGGGGTGGGCAGAGAGTCACTTTTGAAGACAGATTACCACATTTCAACGTTCCCTTGTATGGAGTAAATTCTTTAGCGCATAAACTTTCCACTGCAAGAGTACACTCCTGGGAAGAAAAAATAAAGAAAAAATAATAGTAAAAACGAATTAAATATTATACCAATAGCATACACGTACATTATCTGTGCATTATACCCGTGAATTCAAGTGACCTTCAGGCATATAAACACATCCGTCTCCACATGTAAGTTCAACAAACTTGTGCAGCATTTGTTGACTTTCATAGAAATTTTTATCTTCTGGGTCACCTGAAAAAAACGTTACAGAGTAACAATTAATTTAGAATAAACAATGCATCATAACAATATGATATGATAAGCATAACCAACGATAAATATTATTCATAATCCCAACATACATAGCGCAATAACGTTCATTTTTACTGAAAATGGAAATCTCTTTGCAGTTCGAATTGTGTCTCGTAAACTTCCAGGGCCAAATCCAAGAGATCCATCGGTAACCAGTAAAATCTGGATGGGAACGGTCGTGCCCCATGCTTCAGTTACAAGTTTATTTATCTCTGCCAGCAATATCTCAAAGTTTGTAGTGTCCTGAATGGAAATTGCTTTTGCAGCTCCCCGGATCAAGCTGAGCTCTCGAGTGAATACTTGTCTCACGTCAGTTGCAGAAGAGAAGGTTACCTTTTGAAAGAAAACCAACCAATAAAACATTATCCAAAAAGTTATGAAAGATAAATACTAATTTGTTGATGATAGTTATAAATCCTATCGCATCAAACATTCCAACTTAGTTTCTTATAAAAAAAATTTACTGTAGAAAATCTAAAAGCTGATGCAATTACGTTTGTAACCTTTTTGGCCCCTACCAGTCATAAATTTGCATTCCAAGATTAATTAAAGACAGGGAATATATCATGAAGAAGTTGAATACTTATTATGAAAACATGCAGCATCAATGCTCTGCATTTCGTTACAAAATTTTTCCAGAAAAAACATCTCAAACATAACACGAGGAAAAATTAACACTTAAGCCTTTTCTTGATTCTTGATTTGATCAGCAATAATTTCTGGATCAACAGAACAGCCAAGTTTTCCTCGTTATCTTTCATGAAAAATTCATTGCTGGATTGGAATGTGTGTACATTAAATTATTTACTTACCAATGAAACGAATTCCAGCTTGCAATGAGCCTGAATATGATCCATGAACCTATTGATGACTTCAAGGGCCAACGTCTTCTTCGTCAGGATATCATCGTCTGACATGTCAGCATCAAAACAGCTTAGGCCCATGGAGGTCACAGGGCGCAGCATGGACAGCGAAGTGTCTACAGCGATGATGGTAGGCATCGTGAAAATTCTTGTCTTCAAAAAGCTTTTCTATTTTAGTTTTTCCAAAAACGCAGGTCCGAGATCCTAGGCAGTGATCCTCATCCTCAGCGATTTCGTGCCAAATCTTCTGATGTTATTTTCAGTTTTTCTACAAGATGAAAAAAATTGAGTAAAGTTCCATAATGTTGACCTGACCTACTCCATATATGAACACCGTTTTTTCAATCATTCAAATTAGATGATCTTGACACAAAATTATTTCTTTCGTTCATTTCATTGTAAAACATGCTTCACATCACATTACTCATAGACTCATAATTGTAGACTTTAATTGTAGTGTTAAATGATACATCTGACCTTGGAGACTCTGACATGGCAATGTTCCTTTATTGATGGGAGGATCGGCAAAAAAGACAAACAAATAGTACATGCCTTCCACAACACTTCGTTGTTTCATTGAACTCGTGTTGAATTTTTTCGTTAAATGGATCTTGTTTCATGTTTGCATAATTTGTATGATAATGGATAGTACTATTGACTGACTATTGATAAGAAAACCATTTTTGTCGTATAGCATGAAGTCCAGGTCTAGGACTAGGTACCACAAGGTACGTATTTACGTTCCAATTGCCTACATTGCTTTCATGACTAAACTTGTGATTTCTATACTGACCGACTTGACTGGAGAATGGTTTGAATAACGGTAAAAAGGTTTAGACAATTGTGATGGTAGTAAATGCTATGAAGCAAATAAGATGAGGATAACGGTTCGATAAGCAATAGTTCCTTGATAAGTATATTTATTCTAAAATACAATACACTTGAATTGACAGAGAATGATGAGAGTTACAGATTACAGTGAGTAATAATGATAGATTGTTGATGGCAAGTGGGAACTAGCTTGCATCCTTTTCTGCAATGCGTTCGACGGAGGTGGAGGAATGCCATTGGCTAAAGCCAACGAGAGAGACGCACTTTCTTGGACGAAAGCCGCGTCTGATGGTAGGGGTATCATAAGACATGATGATACCTCAGTGTCAATGTCATCTTCCTTTCTTCAGCATCATCCCACGTCGGTGTCACGACCACACAAACCACCAAATCGTATACTCATTGTTTTAAATCACGTGTATTAGCTAACAGCTTAACACCTGAAACAATTTTCATTCAAAATATGTATCATTATTATATTCACAGGAACATTACATACGCCGTTGTCATTGAATGAATGGTACTGACATATATATATATCATACATACATATATACATATATATATCAGTATATATTTGTTTGGGATCTATATTTGGGATTTACATAGTTTCCTTATGACTTGTTTATCTTTATGCATAATTAAGTGAATGTACAAATATTTTCATGCATTTTTTATAAAATTGGGACATTACAGCAATTAACAAAACTTTACATTTGTACGAACAAAAGTTTTTAAAATTAATCAATGTTACAGCTATATTACTTTTAGTACTAAAATTGGCAATATCCTAAAAATATAACTACATATATAATAGCAAAAACCTCACACGTAATTCAAACTTTTATACAAACGAATACAAACAACTTCATGTTAAATAAACGGAACCCCAACAAAACATTTATGTTGCCATTGAAACATCGAAAAGTTACAGACAATGTGTACACAAACTGTCACTTTCATACACGGGTTTGGCCACACGAACATCACACCTCCGAATGTGAATTTTATCCGTTGTGTATTATGTTTCGATGGTGTGGTTAATAAAAAGGAACAAGTTGTAAAGGATTGCGGCCTTAACCCCCCATACTCTTCCCCCCAAGTGACCTGAGCACCCCCAAACATTCTTTCAATTTTAAGATCTACGAAGGTAGTCAGTTCAGTTTATCTAATTTTTGAATGTGTAAGTAGACCTAAAATATGCTCAGCATTAACAAGATTTTGAACGAATTGTTTGTGTGAATTTTGCACAATATTAATACAATCTCTAGTAATCTTAAAATGTATTGTTATGTAGTAACCTAACTTACCAAAACTATGTACATACTTTCATAATATTACGTTACGTTGAACTACGTTTATTGATGTATTGCATCTACACGCAACATTCATGACGTTTGGGTTGATTATGATGCTTAACTAGTAAGTACGTTTTGTCGCTAAGTTTAAGCTTTGACATTCATGATGATGATGATGACGATGACCAAAGCTACACGTTTTCCAGTAGTTTACTACGTTTTCTTTTCTTTCGTCTGCTGCTGTGCATCTTGTACACAGTTCAGCACACAATGCATTTCGCTAT
>JAQFXM010000989.1:0-37835 GCA_034693345.1 Entomobrya multifasciata | reverse complement strand
AGCAGCGGTGTCAGTATCTTCCAAAATAGTTCATCCACCAATCCCAACCGGCACATCATTCCGTACATGTGCATAAATTGTGGGAAAACCCAAACCGGAATAATATATTTTTTTGTTCATCAAAAAGAGTGAATTGACTTGAATGTTGAATACTTTATGATACGAAATGCAATGCAATGCAATTCAATACTCCTCCACATTTTCCTTCAAGAAAAAGAATATCAAGTTTGTCCAATCAATCCCATTCCAGCAAAGCAAAAAAGTAGCACAAAAAAATGAGTGTGGAGTGAGGTACATTTTTCTTTTACTTTTTTTGTGTCCATTGTGATTGTGCAATTACCAATTACATAAAAATTATCTTTCCGTTTTTAAATTATCAAAAAGTTTGTTGGATTTAGATGCCACTGTAAAATTAAAGCAATAACATGTTGTAAGTCTGCATTGGTAGGTTAATGTTTGGACGCTCTGTGTGATTCGTTAGATATTATTTTGCTGGTATGAGCAGCTGACTAAACATCGGCCCAATTAATTAATGTCAACATTCTACAGCAATGCTAATTGCTTGTAACTCTTGTGCTTTTTCCAAATGCAGACAAGTTAGTACTCAGTTTTGATACCGGATCGAGGAATAATTTGCTACTTAATTTAGAAATAAGGATTTAATTAGTTAATTTTCTAGTCACGGCCGGCCTTACTTATTACGGTTATATTTTTCATAGGTAAGCATTTAATTTCAATTAATTGTTTTTGTGGTGTACATTTTAATTGTGGATTGATATTAAAGGTTTTATTTTTACCTGTGTGTGTAGAATTAGTCATTGGGTCCCTTAACTGAAGTAGACATATTTGGAAAATGGCTGACGTGAATGTGAACAATACTCAGGGAGCTGGTGATGAAGCCAACAAAAAGCAAGCATCGGATGAGGCTAAGGATAAAGCTAACAATGCTTTCAAAAGTAAGTTGATTATCTGTCATGTTGGCAGTTAGCACTTTTATGAAATTCAATCAATATGACATGCTAGCAGTGTATTTATCAACAGTGTGTGAAAATTATGGTTTAATTTTATTTTGTGTTTTCAGAACAAGACTACCCACTAGCTGTAGAACTGTATTCGAAAGCAATAGATATATTTCCGACAGCTGTACTGTACGCCAATAGAAGTATCGCCCATCTAAAACTAGAGAGTGTAGGTTATGCCCTGACTGACGCTTCTAAAGCAATAGAATTGGATAAAACGTACGTGAAGGCGTACTACAGAAGAGCTGCAGCGTATATGGCGTTGGGAAAGTTTAAGCAGGCGCTGAAGGACTTTGAGGCGGTTAGTCATGTCATGATAAATATGTTTGATTCACAAAAGAAATCATTTTATATGCACTTTATAATATGTCTAAATGACTTCTCTTTCTTTAGGTTGTAAATGCGAGACCCACCGATAAGGATGCCAAAATCAAGCATCAAGAGTGCAACAAAATTGTGCGGAAATTAGCCTTTGAAAAGGCAATTGCCGTGGATGACAACAAGAAAGCTATAGTGGATACTCTTGATATTGATTCAATCGGTAAGTTGATAATTGAACTAGTTTTGACTTACATTTAATACATATTTTAATTAACCGCAGATTTTTGTCATTTTTAATAATGGGTTTAATTTTTAAATCTTTCTTTAATCAGCCATTGAGGAGAGCTATACCGGACCTCGACTTGAAGATGGGAAGGTCACCGTTCAGTTTATGATTGAGCTGATGGAATGGTACAAAAACCAAAAAGTTTTGCATCGCAGATATGCTTACAAGGTATGTATGGCATTGAATAAGATTGAACTTTTTAAATAATTCTGACAATGACAATGTGAAATACATTTTAAACTGATTACTCATTTCAACAATTTTCCCTATGTTTTTTGTAGATTTTGATAGATATTGAGAAATATTTACGGGAGCAACCAACCTTAGTAGATGTAACTATTCCCGACGACAAAGAGTTCACAGTTTGTGGTGATATTCATGGGCAATACTACGACCTCCTTAATATTTTTAAAATTAATGGTTTGCCTTCACAGGAAAATCCTTACGTAAGTTCTAAAAAGATCTTAAATTTACAGACAGATCAAATAATGAATAAATATATTTTAAAATTCATTATTAAATTTACAGCTTTTCAATGGGGATTTCGTCGACAGAGGCTCCTTCTCCGTTGAATGTATTTTCACCCTGTTAGGATTCAAGCTTTTATACCCAAACCACTTCTTCTTAGCCCGTGGAAACCATGAGAGCGCAAGCATGAACCAAATGTATGGTTTTGATGGGGAAGTGAAAGCAAAGTACAATGCTCAGATGGCTGAGTTCTTCACCGAAGTGTATAACTGGCTGCCACTATGTCACTGCCTAAACAATCGTGTTTTAGTTATGCATGGTGGCCTTTTCAGCAATGATGAGATCACTCTTGATGATATTCGTCAAACTGATAGAAATCGTCAGCCGCCAGATGAGGGCATCATGTGTGAGCTTCTTTGGTCTGATCCACAGCCACAAAGAGGAAGATCTCCGTCGAAAAGAGGTGTGGGCATTCAGTTTGGTCCAGATGTGACGGATAAATTTCTCGCCAAAAATAAGCTGGAGTATGTCATCAGAAGTCATGAAGTGAAACCGGAGGGATATGAGGTTGCCCATGATGGGAAATGCATAACTGTATTTTCTGCTCCTAATTATTGGTATGTTTTCATGTGTCATGTCATATAACAACAGAATATACTAATTTTTAAGCAAATTTAATTATGTGTAAAATTAATGTATTTGGATTTTAAAACTTTTTTTGGGGATACAGTGATTCAATAGGAAACAAAGGCGCCTTTATAAGATTGAAGGGTAATCAAATGGTACCTAAATATACTACTTATGAAGCTGTGGTAAGTATTTTCAATATTTTCATAGATAATCAAATTTGTCATTTCATTTTAAAACGTGATAATGAGAAGAGTAATTGGTTAATATTTGTATTTTTGTTGTGTTTACAGCCTCATCCTGATGTTAGACCTATGGCATACGCTAATCAAATTTTATCAATGTTGTGTTAACAAAAGCCAACAACTTTTAAGTGCGAGTGTAATGATTATATAGAAAATACTTGGAACACTGTAATAATAATGTTTGCATTTATCTTCTAGAAAATAAGGCTGTTATAGACCTTTTTACCATCTTGTCTATGTTGTTGTTTTTTGTGCAGAGAACCGTGTGTTAAAAAAATATAGCTTATGAAATAGTAAAATGTTTCCTTTTGCTGAAAAGTGTTAATTAAGTTTTAAATGTTTTAGTTCAAAGTTATGTATGTATAAAACAAATAATGTTGTTCTGGATTGTGTACTACTGGGAAAATCTTTTTAATTTCGATTATCGTCCGTGTTTTTTTGGAATGTGTACCAGTACCGGTTAATGTGTTTAAAGTCAAGTCAAAACATGAAAAAGATTATAATTATTATACCTATTTGTTTGTCAAAATTGTTGATTGAGTGAAGTACGGAACGGAGAATGGAAGGAGGGAGAGGGGATGAGTAAACTATATTGCTTGAACGTTTTTCGCTTCTATTTCTTTTGTTTTTATTGAATTGCATGTGAAAATATTAATGGTCTAAATTCAGTATTAAAGTTGAAAAAATAAAATCAAGAATGAGTTTGAAATATTCAGTTAAATTATTTTGTTCATTTCATCATTTATTTCGTGAACAGTCATTCTCCCAAAAGCACTTTAATTAAATCAGTCGAGATACTGTCGCGATTACTTCTGTCAACCTGAACATCATCCAAAAATATATATGAAATTTTACATTATTTAAAAAACAGCACAATACAATTGCAGAAGAATCAAATTAACTACTTACTGTAAACAACTTGGCACCTGGCATAGCCCTAATCTTTTCCACAAACTGAATCGGCTTCCCTTTCGGAACCGGTATCGTTGCCAAAACCACAGAATTCGGTTGACTAAATGCCTTCTCTACTACTGACTTGAATTTACCACTAAATAGTTCCATTTTTCCAATTTCATCAATGACAATGATACATGGTTGACCTTGATGACCTTTGGAAATCGTTGGAATCGCCAAGGCTTCAAAATTCGAGATTTCCACTCCATAATTTCCCACTTTTAGTGTACTCGTCGAACTATATCCATAATTTTAAAAAAATGTCAACAATCAACTTAAAGATTTTATTATGAAGCTAATATATAGTTTTTCAGAGATAAGAGTAGCTTAACTGTATGCTAGCTAGTGTACCACGTTGCCCCTCAAGGGTCACCACCTGGAAACCAGTTCGCTTTCCATTTGACGGATCCCTCACTTCCTCTGTGTAAAATCCAGACACCTCCAGCTTTCTCTTGAGAAGCTCATCGACCACTTTTCGAACAAGTGTTGTCTTTCCAATTCCTTTCAATATAGTGCAATTATTTCAGAACTTGATTTAATTACTTAAAATACCTGTTCATTCCTCATATCCAACTGTCATGTCAACTAAACTTACCAGGAGGACCTGTCAACAGCACGTGCTGCCCTTTCCCCATTATAACACTTATGGATATAATCCGTCGCAATGTTATCACTTATCACATTTCGGCAGGTGCCTTCATCTTATCTTTGTAACCTTGTCAGCAGTCTTCTGTGACAATTTCAAGCAGGGTGACTAGTTTTAGTTTTCTTGGAAATCATGTGAACTTGAACTTGAAAGAAGATGCAGAAGCAGAAGAACAAAACACAAAAAAGTGAACAGGGTGCGCAGCTGCATTCAGGCCATACACAGCAGCTGACTCAGTTTGCCAGGCATTTTCTACTGACCAATACCTGTTTACGAGGATGCGGCATTCAACAAGGCCTCCGTGGCGCAATCGGATAGCGCGTTCGGCTGTTAACCGAAAGGTTGGTGGTTCGAGCCCACCCGGGGGCGCAACTTTTTGCATCCGAATTTTTCAGTTTAATTTACCTATCATCAATTCAACACGATTAGTGGTACTCCAAACCATGATCTATAATCAGATGAATTAAGTGTAAATTAGTGTAAAACAGTATTGGTGTTCAAGTTATGAGTAGTCATGAATCATGATTGACTTTAGATTCTACCATTAAACTACTAGCAGTCATTTAAAATATTTAAATCATTGAACTTCCTTTTCCCGTCATCTCCATTTCTATATACACCATTTTGAAACGCATGTTATATTGATAAACTCTTTTTAACAAGCCAGGTAATCTGTAATTTATTAAACAGTTTTAATGGCAATTTCGTGAAATGAGCAAGTAAAATCGCTGTCGCGAGTGTCACTTACTTCTTGTCAGTGCTTTTTTGTAGTAATGATTGCTAAAATACATGCCTCCTTACTAAAAATGAAATTATATTGAAATTAAACTACATAGAATGACCATTATCTTCAATTTTGCATGTCTAGCCTTTTTGCATGGCTCTCGCAAATTTCATTTTTTTTATCCCCGTGGCACGGCGTGTGACTTTCCGCTATGTATTTCATTTCATATTTTTCTAACTTCAGCTCCATATATTATGGACAATAGGAATGAAAGGTACAAAGCTTTAATTTTTCTCCAAATTCAACTCAACCCTTTCTGCATTGTACTTTAGTAACTTTTTCATTTTGCCTCGTGTACTTTAACACATGAATGAATGGCCAAAAAACTTACATAATACTTTAATTTCTTCTTTAATCTTACAATCTACACAGTTTAATCGATGTTCAACAGAGAAAAATTTAAAAAACCATAATAAACCGTTGTATGAAAGTAGTAAAAACTGGAAAGTTTTTTTTTTCAAATTCAAATGATTACATTACGGATTAAAAGATTGAAGGGCCTAGACATGACACCATGACAGGATACCAGATACCATAAAGAAATTAATCATCAGCAGGATAAAATCACATAATTACACGCGCAACTTAATAATTGCTCTAATTTTTTACTTTAAAAAATTAAACTTCATTCCATATTAAGTTCTCCAACAGCATTAAGATTTATTATCTTAAATCACATCCCATACCGCGATTTTCTGGAGTGAGCAATAAGCAACTGTCAAGTTCAAGGTTGGCAGGTTGAAAATTTGTATACATTCAACATTTTCACTCTCTCCACATTCCTTTACACATTTAGCGATTGTTTGGCATATAAACACAGTCATTGTGCAGAATTATGCTTCGTTTTTTAAATGGAATTCCGCTGCATATTATTTGGCATCATCGGTATCGGCATCCTCCGTCGTCCTCAGTCCGACGAATAAGCTGCTTTAAAAAAATCTTTTCTATTTACATCCAAACCCAAGCTTTTTTCCACAACACCGGAATAAGTACATGTAATAAATTTGTGTTTGAAACATAAAGTTTTGCAGATCAGATCAGAGTTTTTTTTTGCTTGGCACACGACGCACGACATGAAATTTTAAAGTGTAAGCTTGGTTGCACCTTTTTGTGCAAAATGCAATGCTACATAAATGTGCAAACTTTTTTTGTGTATGATAGTCTTGTAAGGAATGTACACAAAACAAATCAAAGAAAAAATTACTGTGTGCCGTGTCGTGTCCAAAGTCGTAAAAGTCAGTAAATCGGAGAATTACATGATTTTGTTTGAAAGTTTCTGAAAAATATAATATGGTTATTGTGTATGGGCATTCCCAGTTTTTATAGCTTATTCCGGGATCACCACGGTCCGCGAAAGTTTATCTTTTAAGTTTGTGTTGTAAATGCCAAGATTTGTTAAGAGATGAAATTAAATCAATGAGAGAATGAACCTCACTTATATTTTAAAAATTTTCATTGAATTTCTTTTTCAACCCAAAAAATTAAATTTATGTTTAAAAGAACACCTTCTTTCTTGCCTTCTCGTCTGGAGATTTTTCTCTCATCATTCATTCACGTCATCCAAGCCGAGATCCACCGCCCATAATTTTTACGCCAAGGTATCCCGATGCTACGCTATGCTACTGCTTTTATACCGAAAACACACGCAACAGCGCAACCAAAAAAAAAGACGCAGGTTTTAAAATTCATAATTTATTGTACACAGACATATAATTAAGTGAGGCACGCGAAACACATTAATTATTTGAAAAAATCTAAATAGATACCATGCACAGAGGTACATGTAATGTATACAAATCTATAAATTCATTGCTATGGTGATAACAATGATGAATGGTAATTAGTAATTGGTAATACAACAACGCGAGAAATTTTTTCAATATATAACTGAATTGTTTTAACGCCATATAAATATACATCTTACATAAAACTAATGCATTGAGAGTTTAGATTCATCATTATCATGATTGTGTATTGTTTCGTGTCTAATAGTAAAAATTGTGTGTTGCGTAATGAGAGAAAGTTCAGGTAAATCAGCTATTAAATAAAATCTAACCAAAAATTAAATGTTTTTCTTGTTGTGCTAACATTTCAATCATTTCTGTACAGCGCTTTACTTACAGAACTATGCATCGTAAAATAATCCGATTCATAAATCTAATTTAATTAATTTCCATTTCGTTGTTAAAATATCTGCACAACAGACGTTTTAATTATAATTTAATGAATGCATCATACACCACTAAAAAATCAAACGTCCAACTATCCAAATATTATAATTGTATTGCTTCACATTTTAATGTACTGAACCTGCATAAATTTGTTTGCATGATATTTATGCTGTCTGCTGTAGTTTTTTAGATTAATGAATTGAATAGCAGATCTGGATTGATTATAGAGGTTTACTATAATCGATTTACTAACAGTACTTTTGTACATAGCATAAGTATACTGCAGCATTAATTGCAGCTCATACTTAAAAATGTCACGTGAAAAAGTTGTTAACTTTCGGGCCATTAATTCTAAAAGGGATTTTTCCATATTGTTGTGCACCCGAGAATAATATCCACTAGTGCAATTTACTAGATTAGAACTAAGGTACCTAACGGTGCATAAAGATGACCTTTATGTTTAAATTCATGACTACTTTTACTGATAAAGATGACGTGACGTGGAAAGAGAGGAAACTGTCATGGTGTAATTTAGCTTAAAGGAAAAATTATGCACATTGCATCTCTGATTAGCTTGCCTAGACTGATAGTATGCATGAGTGACAATGACAAACTTTCCTACTGCATTTCTAGCTACATTACATAATTTATCCCAGAAAAATCTCTGCTCATTAATTAGACTCCCACTAAAATCCCTCTGCAAAAATAAATGAAATGCAATTCCAGTCATAGTCATGTATGAAGGTCTAGCCTCTCGACTGACATACATCTCATTATCCTAATTCATTTTCGCGATTGCCTTTGCGTTCCAAATGTTCCCCTAGTCAATTTGAATAATGTGTTCATCCACTTGCCTCACAGTCTCTTTTTTTACAGGGCCAGGGTCACCATGTACCTCGATTTATTTTCAAATGCAAAACAAGAGCAGTGTTTGGCGTGTGGAATCTTCCTAGAATCCATGAGTCTTCTCTCCAATCAACTAAAGTACAAGTGTATTACTGCCTTGTGCAGGAAAAAGTCTCATTTCGCCTCTAAACTAAAATTACATGCATATCATTTAAAGATTCTCTAGTAAAGTAAGCATTCATTACAAACAGCAGTAATTTAACAACTCATGACTCTATCCCTACAGAAAATTTTCTCGTTTTTACGTATGACCATCTAAGCAAAATGTGTAGTGTCCATGTCCCCCCGTCCAATACATATGCATAACCTACAAAACTGACATAAATAACTTCCAGAGAACCACTGCAGAAGTTCTTCCCTATCTCAAAAAAATATCCTGTATTTCCAGCTCCACCATACCACCACCACTTTGGTTTCTCTTTCAAAAGTTTACAGAGAAGATATACAACACACAATACAAGTTGAGTGAGTCCGTCAGGCAGGTTCTCTACTACCCCAATAAAAAAGTGAACTGAGCCGAGCCAAACAGCCATACCAAAAACATTAGCAAAGTATAAATTTTCTACTTGCTATTCTGCTGTACTCAGCTCTCCTCTCCTCGGGAAAAACATTTTTTGCCTCTTGTAACCCAGATATATACTTACCTATACCACACTACGAAACCACCTATAACACATCTTTTAAAAATAAGTGTGACCATGGCCGTGTACTTGTAGCAGGATCAGGAGCAGCAGCGCAACCAGCAGCGCTTCTTCACTTTGCCATTATACCAGTGCGAGTACACTGCTGTTGCAGCGGAGAACTACTTTCAGTCTTGTTGGGTAAGTCAGTCAATGTCAAAGCCAAAGCCAAGTTCAGTGCATATGCATGCGATAATACCAGTACTACCAGAGTACCATTAACATTACCAACTCTAAAAACATTCGCACTACACATTCTACAATTCCACCCACCACTACCACTATTATAACATGCCTGGAGTTTCCACTGGAAACAGATACGAAAATCCACCAATGATATTCCATCCCGAGGTTTTTTTTCGTCTTTTTCTTACAATTCCCTTTTAGCATTGTTTGCTATTTCAAAGAAAAAATTCTAACATAATATGCTTGTATTTCCCATCCTCTTTGTACTTTGCACACAATACAAGGTGCAGTATAAATATTATGAACATTTTTATGCTTAAGGTCCTACCTCGTCTTATCGACAAGTTTTCGACAAACTAACAAAATTATTTTCAAAACTTGCTACTTTCCACCTAATTTTTTTACAACAATTCAATTGAGAGAAAACTTTGGATTTTTTTAGTAAAAAATGTCATCAAGATAAATTTTCAATATAAAACCAACATACGCAATACCTACCACTAAACTTTACCTATTTTTTTTGCTAATGCCACATCATTACGATTATTCCCCTTCCCCACTACCCATAAATGCCATGCCAACAAAGTATTAAGTGAATATGAAAGTGTGCATGTTTTTTTGTACTTTTTTTGTTGTCATTATGATTTATTACTTCTGAACTTGAGCTGCGGGACTACCATGTAATATTCATGAAAATACCAAAAGAAAAAAAACACAATGTTACAACTTATTGAGCAGATCCCATCCATCTGGATACTTGATGATGGGTATTCTCCAGAAGCTAATACATATTTTCTATTCAACTCAACTGCACTGCATTATAAACCAAACTATAAACTATCTTCATATGTCATAGCAAAATATTATTATATATTTTAGGTACGTATGTATATATGTATTTTGTGCTATTCTCTTTGCCATCATTTGTGGCAAATCATCATCATCAATTCCATATCAACATCTTTATGTACATATGCAAAGCTAGTACATTATCTCATCTCATCTCTCTCTACAGCAAAACGTTTCGTTTAGTTCGTGCCTTCTCCATCATCATCTCCTTTTCCTCTCGATTCTCTCTTTTGATCCTCCTCCTTCTACCTCCTGGCCTGCCTGGGTTCTTTCCCTTCTTACTTCACAATAAAATCCATTGCCAATGCCATGCCAACCCAGAGAACAGCCTGCCTCCCTGCTTTTTTTGCTTGAACTTGAATTCTGCCTGCTCTACCACTGCAGTATACTAACCGCCTCTCTCCCTCTCTCTTCCATGTTATTTCTCTTGTTTGCAAAAGGAAACAGCGTTTTTTGGCGTTGGCAACATTTTGCCAACCAGAGTGGGAGCGAGCGAGAGAGAGGAGAAGGGGATAGTTGCACTATAATTTCCATGTCGTGAGTTGTAACGTAATGATGATGATCAGCAGATCACTATATACTCAAGTCATTTTTATATAAAAATATGTTTCACTCAACAATTCAACTGGCCTGGCAGGCAGGGCCGTGTAAGTGTAGAGTAGAAATATAACTACCTATAAAACTATATCCCCGCTTATCTGAAAAAAGCCTGTGTTGCTGGTTTCTCTCTCTGTGTTTGTTCCACTGCCTGAATAAGAGAGAACAGAAAAATAATACTTTGGATAATATCACCACTGCTACCACCGTCACATTTACAATAAAACTATCATGCAAACAACCTGCATTTTGCGTTCACAGAGTTTCAGAGTCCATTCCATACTCCATTCCATACTATTGTGTTTAAATGAAATACAAATACACTATTTATCTTTTACTTTTATACTCCTTTTTTTCTTTTAAGGCAAACTGCGAGAAATCTCTTTTTCTTGTATGTGTGTTTTTCTCCTTTCATCTCTCATGTTTACCATGCACCATGCCAGCAATATGCACATAAAATGTAAAGAAGATTTGTTTTCTGTATACACATTGGTTTGTAGGCATATATTTATAAGAATCAGCAGCAGCATGACAACAAAGCACTTAACTTCCCAATAAGAAGCAAATATCTCTCTTTTCTCTCTTATTTCTCATTACATCATATGAGCATTCAACGTTTTGTTGCATTCAGCATAATGGAGAATCTCCATCACATCGTGATCATCATCATCATCTGCATGCATGCATTGCATATTATTATGTAGGATTGTAGGATTTAAAGTAGATAGAACATAATAAAAAATATCTCTGCTTTATGATGATACCACTTAACTGCTGCTCTTTGAGAGAACTACCATATATTTGAGATTTGAACGTGTAAAGTATGTATGTAAGCTATGTACACTATAATATTCAGTTCGGTCTCGGGAAAAATCTGCCGAGAAAATAAGCTTAATAATTTTTTTGCCACTACTATATATAAGCTGACACGTAGGTAGGTAGTAACATTTTAGTATAGTACACATGTACCTATTATAAATTTTTATTTTGGTTATGTTGTCGTTGTGTGTAGTGCATGTGTGTGTGTGTTTTTTCTCTCTAGTTAAGTTAGCAAGTTATAGGGTTTCCACTACTGCGATATGATGTGTTTTGAGATGTGATATTTATTGGAAGTTAGAAAACAGAGTTGAGCTGCAATGATGAGAGTTTTTTTTCAGAAGAGAGAGAAGATTCACTTTTTGCATTGCAATGGCAAAATGTGTTATTGTAAAGATTGAAGCTTGAAGATCTTAGCAGATATATACACATGAGTATAATAATGTGCAAAGATAGAGAGAGAATACCACTTTTTACATACATTTTTATTACAATCATCATCATCACATCAGTGTGATCACCGTAGTTGTGAGTAACAACAGCAGTAGAGCAGGACAAGGAAAAAAAGGAAAGCAAGGCAGGAGGATAGTTGGGTTTGCTTTTGTGGATTGGATAGTGGATTGGATTATCAATATTATGGCTCCATGGTATAGTGGCAGCGGCACTGGCACTGGTATTATAGCTATATAGCCAAAAAAACCTCTTATACTACTTGCTTGACTGGATGGCTGTGAGCGAGAGAGAGAGAGAAAAAATTTGGAAGAGTTGAATAGAGAAGCCGAGTTCTCTACTTTTGCCATGTTAGTCAGTCAGTAGCTACTGGATTGACAGGAGAAGTAAAGGAAGGAGAGCGACACTCACTCACGTAAAAATTTGAAAGAAAAAAATCATACATACGAAAACAAATAGAGTGGTGGATGGAGACGCATAGGGAAAAAAATTTAAAAGAGAGAAGAGAGTATAGCTTAAAGAGAAAAAATATAAACATAAATAAGTATAAATAGTAAAGAAAAAAGGATAGTGTGTACATAATATATAAAAAGTAAATAAATTATAAAGATATAAAGATCAACTTGAATTAATTATATTTAACAAACACATATAACTTTTAAGAAATATTTTATATTTTTTTCAATTCACCGCACGAAGAAGTCAAGTAGTCAAGTTAAAAAAATAAGCTTGGAGGAGCCATATAAACTATTAATTGATTAAATGAATGGAAAGATAAGAAGAAAGGGGGAAAAGGAATTGATGCTGATAAATGAAGTGAAGACGCGATTATTTTAAAGTTGACAGCAAAAGATAGTTTCGTTCGACATCATCATATTGACAACAACAGCAGAGAGCAGCGAAAGGAGTGGAGAAAAGTCAAAGAATTAACTTTTTTTATTTTTTGGTACAATGTTATTGGTGCTATTTACTATGTAACAAAAAAACTACAAATCTTTAAAAAATAGTTAACTTATGCGAGAAAAAAGGGTTGAGGATTTTTTATGATTATTTTTTTTTCAAAATTACACACTGTTGTGACAACTGACTAATTGACTGGGCTAAAAAAATAATTACTATTTTGCCCTTCTCATTTTTTGAACCTGTGATACCGACTGTCATCATCGTCAACATCTTTTCAATCTCATCAAGATTTGCATACGGATAAAACCCTTTTTCCTGTGTTTTGTTGTGCATCTCTCTCTCTGGCATCATCACATCAGCATCAACTTTTTTCTTGTGGTGCTGTGCAAACTTGGTTTGTATTGAAAAGTGAAAGGCGCAGGGAGAGCAACAAAGGAAAAACTTTAATCCACTGCAGTGCGGCGGCTATACCTACGTTTTTTCGGAGATAGTGAAATATATTACTGTTGTTTGGTTTCCGGTGAAAGTTTAACTTTACCAAGAGTTTTACTTTAATCATCCACATCTTCCCCATACAAAACTTGTACTTGTACCCGAGCAAAGTCTTACATCTCTGAGCAAAGTGAAAGTGTTCAGGCGTCTTTGTAATTTATTCAGAAAAAAACAGAGAAAAGCTATTCTTCTAATCGTTTGTTTGCAGACAGCCCTTTTTGGAAAAGGATCAATTCTTGGATGGTGTGAAGGTTACCAACAAAGAAACCACTTGATTTTCGGGTGAAAATCTGGAAAGAATACAAATAAAACCTTAAAGAAGCTAAGCAATCAACCAAAGATTAATAAATTATTCTCTGGAAGAAGAAAAACGAACGTGACGACGGCTTTCATGGGTATCTCTCCAGATAATTATTTGGATAAATAGTTAACAGACATTTTTCATCAATTATGAACAAAGTTAAAACGTGTCTTGTGGTATACCGCTCTCTCAGTGCTGTCAATTTAAATATTTAATTACTATCGATATCCAAAACTAACATCTACGTGTCTACCTTTCTTGTCTTGTGAAGGAAAGGGTAACATTGAATTTATTACGGTTGGGCATGAACAGAAAACTGACGTGACGACGCCTTCCGAACATTACATGCGTTGTGGCCATGTGATGCATACTTTGGCAGTCTGGAAAATGAACTTTATTGATTTTTTACTAAAGACAGTAAAAAGCTCGAGTTATCATCGCAAATCATCAGTAATCAGCGGTTTTCTCATTTGGATCTAATCACCACTTGTAAAAAAATCGCCATTTTTTATAACTGGTGGTTTTACAACTTTAAAATTGGAAAAATCACTGGACAGTAAACGTTTGTCACGCTGACTCATTCTATGGAAACGTGACCGATTTTGGAAGGTCTTTTAAGGAGTTTTGTCTGGCTGTCATTAATTTGTAATGACGACAGTTAAAGTTTTCAACTATCTTTGCAATGTTGGCGAAGATTTGACGTGACGAATCGAGAGGTGGACTATAAAAATATTGTTAACGACGAAAGATATAAAAAAGAAGGAAGGATATAGTAAAAATATATAATATGAGCATGATGGATAGTTGGAATACATCCGATCCTATGGTAAGGAAAATAAACAATTTATACTTCTTTCTTCACAATTTCAGCAATTTAATTAGTTAATGAAACATGTTAATGGGATTTAGAAATATATAGAGTAATTAGCAGAAATACTAATTAGGGCATCAAGAAATTATCATTAATATTCATAATTTTCATATTGCCATGGCATACTTTTGGGGCTATTCTAAAATAATGTGGTTTGCCAATTTTGCCATGTTATACTTAGTACATGTCTATACATGCTACTAAAGGATGCATACAAATTAAGCCCATTTTGCACTCTGCCAAATTATAAGGGGTTTTGTCTGATTGAAAATAGTAATACAATTTTATGTAATATGATCACATCAGCTTCATTAAAGTAATCCAATTACATAAATATATAATTTCCGATGGAAAACCCATTTTGCGTAAATTACCTACGGTATTGTCTAGTCTAAAGAATCTCAACAAGGGTAAGGGTAAATAATAACAAATCAGGTTACGGTCAAGGTTACGTTTTATGCTGAAACTGTTGGGAAAGGTAGGAAGCTAGCACGAAAAGGAGGGGTAGCGTGAAACGTTGGTGTATTCATACATGTACATGATGTACATACGTGTGCTATATTGAGGTTGGTTGGTTGTTATGGATGCATACAAAGTGTATACACACTTTCTCCTTTGCTGTCAACTTTCAGGAAAATTCTTTGAATCGACCGGAAAACCTGAAGGCAGGTATGTATGCCTAAGTGACAAGTGAATAAGGTGATAGGGTGCAAGTATAGCTTTAGGTAAATGCACTATTTCTTCTGCAAGTTACAATTCAGTTCCAGTAGAGCTTAAATAATAATTATGATGTCAACGCTACCGAAGACAAAATTCGGAAACATCTAAAATATTAACCTGAACATGCAATTATAATTGTTTAGGAGTTTTGGAAATGGTCCACTTCGCTTGGTGGTCAATTTTTTTAGCCCCTTCTCCTGTCACGAAAATCCTCTTAATGAATTGCATCTCAAATCGCCGTCCTGAATGTCACGGACCCAAGTTCAAGGTGACTCGTCTAACAAGCGTCGCGTCACCATTTGCATCTTTCCCTGATTTAATGCAAATATTAACTTCACAAATGTTTTTCTATTGGAAGTTGTACGTATTACATTTTTTAAACAAATAATGCATTTGATACGATTTTTTAACATAAAAAATCACGCGGAGATGCTCCTTTGATTTTGGTGTTGAGTGTTGATTTGCATCAGGTTATGTAAATACAAGATAAGCTTGTTTACGTTATTGCGTTTCAGGATAACACTGAATTTTCAATTGTGTTGCGTTTGATAAGGTTATTCTACATCCATCAAAACATTGCTTTGCCTCATATGTAATATGCACAAAAACTCCCATCACCCCTTTCATCTGAAAATAATGGTATAATTTGCAACAGCAAAACAATCAGTGCAACAATTACCGCATTTTTTTCTTACAACATAAAACTTCCTTTCTTTTCACTTTCTTTACAACTCCCCTATTACCTTGTCTTACAAAAACACAAAAAAACCTGCTCAACCGGACCCCATTTTCAGTTAGCAACAACATCAGCCAAAAACCACAACAAACTTAATTGTCAGTCATCATCATCATCATCGTTGTCATGGCTATCACTCTCATTTTTTTCCATGTACCAGTTGTAGGCTCACGGTTTTTAATATACCTACTACATTTTGTATGCAAAACGTGAGCAAATTTTCTCATCCTCTTTTGCCCACGGTGCATGTCGTGTTATGTATCTTCCTCGTTTACATTTTACATCCTCACTCACCTCACCTCTCTCATCGTCATCATCATCATCTGCAGGAACTATAATAAGTTATACAACACGATACAGTAAAATGTCGAGAGAGACTGAGAATATTCCTGTTTCCCTTTTTCTGACTGATGGTCTTACTGCCCAACTGCTGAGACGGCGTTTCTTGTAAGTAAAGTCAGTCAAGTACACATAAGACAAGCCATGCATGGAAAAGAGGAGTTTTGTAGAAAAAAAGACAGGTTTTAATCCTACATACCCATTATACAAGATAACAGAGTGGGTAATACTAATCAATAAAAAAATTGCATGCATGTGTGAATAAGCAGTTAAATTCTTTTTTTATTTAAGGCCGGTTTTAAAACTGGAAATGAGAATGAGAGTGTGAGCGAGTGGGGAAGGGAAACGTATGTAAGAAAAATGAAAGGGAAAAATATAATGATATATGTAAGTTAAGTTAGCGAAAACTCATAGGCGGTTTAACGTTTGGCTTGACTTGACGTAGGGGAATAAATATGAACAGTTTTGATTTTTCTCATTATGGCAATGTATCAAAAAATAAAAGCCGCAATGTAGCAAAACTACCAATCTTCTCACACGTCTCAAACATTCGTATAAGCTTACAATAGAAAAAAACCATGACAAAATGCAAAGTATGTATGGAAAAATATATTGTAGGCTAGACATTTTGCTCAAAAACTTTTTTTGAACACTGACATGAATTGAAATGTTGACTGCTTTCAGTTCGTGGTGGTGTGGCGAAAAATTTCAGTAAGTCACGTCAATTCATTCCCAAACAATCAGTAGTACCAACATTCATTTTGTTACGTAGAAAGAAATAATTTAAAATACCTTTTTTAAAATAAGCAAATTGAGATTTTGAGAGGAGTCCACCACAACAAAACCCAACAGCAATAGCAGCGTCACAACCAAAATACCTGGTATTAAACCAGGTCTTTTGGCCATTCTCATCTGATTCTCTCCGTTCACGTTCTACAATTATGTTTCATTTTTTTGGCATTGGGTTGGCATACTCTTTCTGTTTGGTTTGGTTAGATTAGATATTGTGCAACATCAAAACATGGTCAGAATGACTGGTTGTTGATGGTTTTGGGTATAGTAATCATCTTCACCAAAACTTTTTTTCACTCTCGGTTTTCATTTGGACAAGAAACAATGTATCACTATTTTTCTCTCAGCTTGGGTGCGTGTTTTATATAGACAACAGGCGAGCTTCTTTGTGTATATCTTTTTTAGCAAATTCAAAGAAAATTATCATCATCTTCTCTTTTGACAAGAGAGAATCAGCAGATTACTCTTACAATACAAAATGTTTTGCTGATGTGCTGCTGCCATGTATTTTTTTGAGATGCCTCCAGCTATATACTTCTCATTCTCCTCACTCCTCTTCTCTCACACTCTTGTTTATTGTTCCCCATTGTTTGCATTTTTTTCTGCTTGTATCTTTTCCCTACCTCCCCCTTTTCCTTTACATTTGTTTAGCATATGCCGCTTTGCCACTTTGGCAAAATCGAATCTTCTTGTTTCTTCTTCGTGAGCCTCCTTTTTTGCACGTACATATTACACTGTAAGTAAATAGGCAGTATAATGAAAGAAGAAGCCAAAGGCAGAGTAATCCTAATGTGACTGTAGGAAAAAAGGAGGAGAAGGGTACAAACATTGTTGAGAAAAAAAAACTGAAATTGAAAGTGGGATTGTGGGGTTTGTGCCTTGTGGCGAAAATTTGGAATTCCTCATTTAAAACACTTGTGCCATTGTTGCTAATACTGCTTGTGTACTGACTGCTCAAGAAACAACAACAACCACAGTGTATTGAATGAAATACTGTATTGCAGACATGGCACTGACACTGACATTCAACTTGAAATTTTAAAATGCAGATATGATAGGTATATAGGTAGATAAGCACTAACCACAAAAACAAATTTATTTAAATAAACCAAACTGATTCTTATCTAAATCTTCTGTCTGACATTTTTCTTTTAAAAAAATTTGTTTGATTGACAGATTTTTTTATATTTTGAGAAGAAGTTTCTTGGTAGCCGCTTTTTGCGCTGATGGGTATTGAAAATTGAAACCTAAGTAATTGCTTATTGAAGCCTTATGATTGAAATATATACTTAATATTTGAAATAAATTTCCAGTTATTTTTTATTCCTGGAATAAGTAAGAGTGCACAAACATTTTAAAACATTCTGATTTAAAATTTATAAAGATTCAACGTGACTTTGAGATTGCAGACAAAGAGACGCCGGATTTGTTTTGCACAATAAGTCATGAGCCATGAACTGATTCGATTTCCCGTATCAATGACATTTAGAGCTAATCAGTAATCAGTTCTAAAATAGCCTTGCTCTTGCAGATTTTTTTTTCAACTTTTGTGATTTATTGAATTTCTGCATGAATGACACGCTTTGATTTTACAGACAAATTCCTTTACAATTCTTTATTCCATTTTGCTTTCATTCTTACATTTTTTATTTGATATTTTAAAATGGCCATCCATTGTAATTTTTCTTTTCTTTTATGCATATTCATTTGCCTACTGCTTTGCTGATTCATAATTTTAAAACTTTTCGTTTAAGTAATTCTTCATTCGAGTATCGTGTGGAGCCGAGGATGATGTGATGATTATCGTAAATGATCCGTGTCTGTGCCTGTGCACATTTAGCTGACAGACATGGAGACAAAAAAATGTATCTTTTTTTTGCTGCTTCAAAAGAAGAAACTAAATATCTTCTTTTGAAGATTATACACAAACGAATGAAAAAACTGAGAGATTAACCATTTCAGATATTTTCCAGTACTGCATACTTAAATAATTCTCAATGGTTATTATACCATTTATACCTGCACACTGTTTGAATGATAGTGATATTCACAGATGAAAAATGACAATGCAAACTATTCTAAAATCCAGTGCCAGTGTGCCATCATCATTTCATCTCCACCACTTTAGTTTGCTACACCATCACCGTCGCCATTTTATGTAATCTACAAACCATGTTGTTGAAATACACGCTTGATTGTCGACTCATGATTCACGCTGTTCATGATAATATTAATGTGTGTTATGCAATTTTTGCATTATACACGATTTCGATTTTTTTATAGCTTCTGGCTAAAAATGTTTTTTATTCACGTCCGGATGGATATTCGATTACAGGACGGGATGGCACATGCTTCTCTACCTATATATTTTATGGGTTTTATAGAATTACAGCAATGGCTGATGTTTCACGAGGCGAGTCTTTTGTCCATGGTCCATACAGAGTTTTCTTTACATTTTAGTGTCTAGTGACAGTACTGATATGACCGACGGGCATTCTAGTGTGTGTAATCCAAATATATGCATGAAGGTGCATAATGATGTGCATTTTTTAAGGTTTTGGAAATATATGGAACATATTATACCATCAGACTAGATGACGTCTATAATGATATACATTGTGTATAGACTGCAGTTCTTGTTTCCACACATTTTTTTCGTGAAGACAAGAAAATAAATGAGTTCCATCCACTGTCATTATTTCATGTATACCAGTTTATCTTCTTCCTACCACCAGCTGGATTCCACATAACATGCTCATCTGACTGAAGATGATCATTCTGAGAAAAACTGCTGTTGCAAGTTTGAATGCATTAAAAAATGGAATGGATAAAAAAATATTAATCCTTTCAATTTCAATCTCGTCTCTCGGTTGCCTGCGGCTATAGGCCTCGTTCTGCTTCTGTAGCTGTTATGTGATTTGAGATGTGAGAGAGTGCAAAATGGAACATTGAAAGTTTCATTTCCAGTTTCGGCTATACCACCACACCACCATCACATCACTGTGAGCGAACAAAAGGAATCGGATAATGGATGAAACAGACAATTATGATTTTTTTTGTGGAAGAACCTCAATTTTTTAATGATAATTACTACTACTGCTTAGTAACTAAACATGTAATAATGTACTCATCGCTGTATTCAAATGATTGGTACAAAACAGCAAAAATTGCACGTGAAAACCCAAAGGGAATTTTCTATCTCGCTCGAAAAGCACGCAGAAAAACTGCGTATAAACCCATTAAGTTGTTTTAACTTTTCTAATGTGAAAGTAGAATTTGCATTGGTTGTGATCATTGTAGATTGTGCATAAATCAATACAACAACTGTAATCTATTGGTTAAGATCTACTGGGTCTACTGGAATTTCAATTAAATTTACATACATATTCAGCAGGGAAACTGCGTCAAAAATATATTTTTCTCTTGGGATTTTTATCATTATATTCTTGGTAGCGTTAGCGTCAATGATTTTTATCTTTTTGGTAGTTTTACATACTAATAATGTTGTCAAGTAGACAAAGGCAATAGCTAAGCTATTTGGTATATTATTATGAATGATGACTAAATGTGCACCGTCATTTCATCGTTTTTTTTATTACAAACCTGCAAAAAAGTATTAATTTTTTCTCATAAACCTTTCCATAAACTACAAACCACCTAATTTGCAATTCACCACGCATGCAACTCTCATTTACAAATTTTGAAACTGAAAATTATACTAAAAAAATGACAGCATAAAATATTCTTGACTAAAAGAAAACATTAACCATTAACATTCAAACTAAATGAATAAAAAATGTCAATTGTATGGAGCACAGTGATAAGTAAATATTTATAAACACATATTTTTAATATCTCATTGTCATAGTAATCTATGTATATGGGTAAAGCATAAATAAAAATTGATCATAATAATAATAATACAACCACCACTACCGCCGGAGAAACTTAATATATTTTCCTTTCTCGTCTACTGCACATAAAATATTAAGTCATTCATTGTCCGTATGTCAGTGTAGGAGTTACACTAATTTTTAGTACAGTCATAATCATAACATAATAAATTACTTTCATATAAATATTCATAGGTAATCAGGTAGAAAACTCATACAGTCAGTCAGTCAGTTATATAAGAAATGTAGGTGTTCAGTTCATATTGTGAAGTGTGGATAGGCAGTAACTTAGTTATGGTTTGTTGGATGATGATGCATTGTTATAGTTTGAAATTATGGTGAGATGAGAGGAAAAGTAATTTCCAAATCTTATTTACTTTCAGCGTTTCAGCCAACCCATTCGCCATACAAACAGTAACACAGTAGTATATTGGGAGAGAGACGTAGTTAAAATATAAACAAGACCATGTTGAATGTACACAGTACACAGATGCCTCTATTTATTAAAGCACTTATATTTTTTTAACTATCGTCATATAATCATCATCATCACTGCCGGTTCCTTCCTTTCCTCCTGCATTGCTTAAAATGGACGCTTCCACTTCCATCATTATCATCATATCAACCAGCATCGTTACGACGATTCTTCTTCCATCCTGTTTTTTTCAACAGGAATTCCATTACACATTTGCTTTACATTTATCTTTTCTTTTTACATGCTATACAGAATAATATGTGCAGTGCATACACACTGCATTCGTGTAGCAATTTTTTAAAACAGCATCAGCAGCGTATAGTTTTTCAGCGTAGTAAGTTGTGGCATTGGCAATGAAAAAAGTATGACTATACCAATATGGCTAACCCAAACCTCTTGTATCCAGCCAGAGGCAACACAATACAAAACTGATTATTATGATGATGGTGACTACTTTTGCATAGCAACTTATCTTTTGAGCTTTTTAGAATTTATATGATCATCATCATTACATGCATGGATATAATATGCGCTTGTGCTGTCGCTGTCACTGTGAAAAAAAATGCAATTGTTGTGCAGTCGCCATATTCAATGTCATATTGTTATGAGGATGGTGGTATGGTTATGAAATGATATTTTTTCATTGTTGCCATGTCGTAATTTGAATTTGATGTGTGAAAAGTGAAATGTGCCTTTGGTATTGTAATATTGTTACCTGACACACAGGGAATTCCTTTTACTTGTTAAATAATATGACAAAGAAAATTTATTTTCATGGAGAGTATAAAAGTGAAAAGACATTATGTATTTTTTTTGTAAGATAGTTAAAATATGAGGATGATGATTAAGATGAAGTTCATAATGGCGGTATATCTTTTCTGTCTACTGTCTACGGCATTTTGAAAGCTCATATAACATTTTGGCTAAGTGCGATAGTGTAATTATTAAAAAATGATAACAAAAAATGATGACGGTGACGGTGAATATAATAAGAAGGCGATAAATGTTAAACTATTTTACTGTGATGCGATGTTGGGGATGATGTTTTTATACGCATTGTTACTTTTTTATGTGTATTTCGCTTTAAAAAATTAGTTGGTAATTTTTTCCCGAGTAATGTTACGTCTGCATATTAAATGCCTTCCTTTTATAGGCACTTTGAGAAGAAGTCATGAGTGAAATGACTAATGCATTTATATTGTTGGTGGTAGTACATGATAATAAAAAAATGAATGACTGAATGAGAATGAGAGACAGAGAGGATTTTTTTGGGTTTTATTACAGACATGTGAAGAAAAAAATTTACGATGGGGTTCAGAGGGTAAGACAAGAGTAATGTTCTTATTGTTGTGCATTTGATATACCTGGAATTCATAACCTCTAAAAAATTTTGGCGTTTGGGTTATTAGCGGACGCAAATAAAATTATGACATGACATAACAGAGGCGTAGAAAATTTAAAGAAAAGTATGAAAGCTTAAAAGATAAGTTATGTTTTTTGTTGTTCTGAATTTAGAGATTTTTGATCTGATCTGTGCAAATGTCGCGTTTTCTCCTTTGGAATATTATTCATCGTATGAACAGCTCGTGGTCAGCTAAAGTACAAGTTTTGTTTTGCAACATTTAAAAAAACATTTTACAATTTTCCATCACAAACTTATTTGTTTATTGGACTGAAGTCTAGCTGTTGTTATGGATTGATAGGTAGGTACTATGGTGCATATCGAAAACATCTTTTTCACGTGATAATTATCGATGTATCTTGACTTTTTTTGCACAAAATGCAAAATTTTGTAAGTTAACTAATTGCATAGAGAGTTGAATTGAGGAGACAGTGGGAAAGTAGATGGAATTATGCATTGAAACATTTTCTTGCGCAAAATTAAGTATAAAATGGCCTTGGTTCGAAAACCCCATGAACTATGCTTTCTTGACAAAATATTCAGTCTAGGATCAGATTGGCATTTGGTATTGATTGATTTTAAGTTTTAATCGAACTCTTTTGATGTTTTAAATTTGGCGTAATGGAAATTTTGTGTTGAATATTTTTAGAAATATAAGCGTGTTTCCTGTGCTTAAGAAATAAATTATGTCTAGATTTATCCGGTTCAGTTTTGCGATCATTTTGAAAAATTCCGTGTTTACTTAATTGTTGCATTTACAAGGCATCTAATCTTAGACTAATATGATAATTTTCTGTGTATCATGCTAAATTACAATATACATATATGATCTACCTACCTCAAATGTCATACGAAATAGGTAAATGTACTTTCAGGTACTTTCTAAGGACATTACAGTAAGATTGAAAATATTAAAATATTACTTGCTAGATCTGAATCTCATAACTTGTCACTTTGTCACCTTTGCTGCTGAGGTGCTTTAGAAACAAGTCATAGACGTAGACGTAAATCGTCATCATAGCTATTCGATGTAATTTTATCTCAGACAATCAATTTCATCCAGCACGTACGCCAAGTCGTACGTTAATCTCGAGCTTTTAGTTTTAATGTAATAATTATTTTAACCAATCATATGTCAATTTGATATGATGACCTACTGGGCTTGATTGAAATTGCCATAAGAAAGTTTATCAAGATAAGAAATATGAAGGAAGCCATACATTTTGCATTATAATATGTAATGTCGTGTATATGTGGGCGGGTCAGACTCAGAATCAGAAATGAGCAGCGCACTCAAAAATATGCATGGATTTTGAATATCGTTCTGTTGCATTTCTGCACTTTCCCAACATATTTTTATTGTGGCTGGGCAGACCCCAGAAAAGTGTAACAGTAACAAGTCAGTTTTCTACCTCGCGAAATCCAGAAACAAGACTAATTCGGTTCCATGCATGTACTTTTACTGTATTTTGACTAATCTTGAAAATGAATCATCGTCAAACAAGGGCTGGAGGTAAATCAAGCTTACTTCGTGGCAATTACAACACTCAGCATCTACTGTCAAAAGACTAAGAATTTTTCTGCACGTTATTTCTCTGATACTTATCAAAATGCATTGTACCTGGCAATGACACTGAACGGCATGATATGGCATCTCTATCCCAATCGGCAATAAAATATTAATGATTATTAGTCTCATTATCGGATATTCCCTTATCAACTGAGCTTCTTGATATTTTTTTAGTAAATAACTTTTACTTTATTTTCATCCATCACTCATTAAGTACTACAACTGCATGTCATCTATCTGTACAGTTTTGTATGGTCCGCTTTTAGAGCTTATCTTTTTAGTTTCACTGGAATGGAAAAATACACCTATTTACTTGCATATTTGCAAGTTTGTCCATAAGCTACTCGACTCCAGCCCAGTCCACTTTACTTCATGATCTATCTCTCTTAAAATGTCGTTGTCCTTATCATCATGAAAATGATAACAATTTATTGTACAGATTTCATTACTCACTGTGTAACCAAAAACTGATGTACATCATAATAATCATAAAAATTCAACACAAAAAGTTTTCTACTGTCAAAAAAATCATGACTGATCTCGTGATGCACTTATTTTGTAAAAATACTTTTTGTTTGTTTGATCAACGTTTTTTAGAGTGAATTATTGACAAGAGATTACTTACATTGTAAATTGAAATATGATGCAGTTTTTTCTCTCTAAATCATATATACTCTGTCACGTTCCCAAACGTCAAAAAATCATGTGAATCGTCATGATCACAAAAACAAAACATCTTACCGTAGGAAAACAGTGCTTACATTAGAGTATCTAATGTCAAATCGCTGACTTGGTTATAATGTCAAATGCACAAAGACAAAGTAAAGTGAAACTATTTTCTCGTTCTATTTGTTTTATACCTACATAAATAAAAGTTCAACATAACTATACATATAATACCCTTGTGTATAAATAAAATAGTTTTATTATAGCCCATTCGAGAATTTTTGCTTGTTAATTCCAAACACATGTATGTATTTTTAGATGAAAACTAGAATTTACAAGTTTTCAAGTACTATACCAATTTTTTATCTCCTTGTAAGAAATACGTTTATGTATAATCATGAAAATAGATTGTACTGTGTACTTTGTCATGCCAAATTTCACAAGCAGTAGTGAGTAAAGTAAAAGTATAAGGCCCAATCCCAAGAATCACTATTGCATACGTCAAGGCTTTTCTTTGGATGTTTTTTGGATACAAGAATAGTTTTTATCTTGAAATAAGAAAATTGAATTTGGTTCTAAATTTTTATGCATTGAAAAGGATTTTCTTACAACTACAACCTTAAAAACACATGAACTACATATATGGTACAATTGACGTTACTGCAATTTAAAACATGCAATGCAGTACATGTTTTTCAAAAAAGTACACCCTATCAGCAAAAAATTGTACATTTTTTCCAACCTTCCCATTCCAGCAGAACCGCACATTATGCATTTTGCCAGGTTTGTTTTTGGAATAATAAAAGACAAACAATAAATGTTTGAAAGTACAGCATAAACATGGCAATAAAGGTTTATATTTCACGTGTGATGATGATTATGACTGCCGCGACGACTTGACTAGTGCAATTTTTATGACAAACAACGTCACTATATCCATTCCCCCTCCCATCAACATCAGCCAAACCACAAGATATTTTTTACTATTATTTCATTTCATTACATAATATAATTACTGTTGTTCTGTCTATGACTATAACTACTCTGTTCACCAGGACATGAATCATGAATCTGCAACATGTGTAGTTAACATAAACATTGAACATAAAAATGCAGAGAGCAGACAGAACAGAATAAAGCCAACATTTTGTGATCTATTCATTCTCACACAGAAAACAATCAGCTTGTATTTTCGCAAAGTGTGCAAGATGATATAATTTAGCGTAACCTTGGCAGGAGCACAATTTCTTCCCATCATTTTCATCAGTATACTACCATCCCAGAGCAGCATATTAGAATCCGCATCTTACATCCTTCTCTAGATTTTTACATGGCTAACGTGACAAGACACGATATGCTTCTAAAGGAAAGAAAATCCTCTTTCCTCTATTTCCACGGGCGGAGGAACCAGTCAGGCGAACTGTGTTAAGCTTGTAAAGTTATAGTCAAGTCAAAGTAGATTTCTTTGGAGAATATATCATCATTTTAGTCATAATCATAATTGTGCAACTCGCATTTCGCATGCAATGCACTTGTAATGGATTCCTTATGGAATATAGATGTAAATATGTACATACACATATTATTATTATGTATTTGCGAAGGCACCACTGCGTTTTTTTCTTTTTCTTCATATATTTTTCTCTCTGGTTTTCCAATGATGTTAATGGATCCTCTTCTCATCTCCTCTCTTGGTTCAATCTGTGTACACATGTGATCTTGTCGATGAAGATTCAATGCATCAAATACACTTTTGTATACAATTTTCATGCAATAAGGATTTCTGACTACAGAAAACTTTATACATCCCCCATGTTTATTCCGATTTTTTTGTGCCTTGCAAGTAGGTTTACAAGGCTAAAACGGCAAAAAATATAATGATCAGAGAGAGAGGCTTGAGAGAGACAGAGAGACTGACACAGTCGGGTGCACTCTCCACAACGCTATTTCCATTCACTTCACTCAACGTCAGCAAAAACCCTAGTAAGCAGGATAGAAAGAAAAAAACAGTCAAGTCGTTAAGAACAGAAGAAGAGAGAACAGCTATCATCACATCAACATTGGGTACATTATGATCATCATGAAAAAGCCCGTGGTATACAGAAATAAAATGAAAATATCTTTCTTTGGAAGTATAAAAGTGTCTTTCTTCTTGGAATACATTCATACATGGACATGGACTGGGGTACTATGGGAAAAATGTTTCCCAACTAGAAAGAATGATTATATGCATGCTGGCATGGCACGAGAAGTGTCATGTGACCATCCAAAATACTACACAAATGTAAACATGGTTTGTTATAAAACGAGAGAGAGTATAGCAAAGTTTTTTAAATAAGGGTTTTTATGGCTACACCATATGGCCTTAGTTAAGTGCAGTGCCAGGAAGAAAGCTCAGTTCTCCAGAGTCAAGGCCAGGATTCCCGGATCCACACTTTGCGAAACACGCTTACTTGTAAATATCGATTTTTTCTCTAGAGCATGGCAGCAGGGGTAACACAAAACCGAACAATGGTAGTACAAATGGTATGGTTTTTTTCTCCGTGCTTTCTCTCCGAACAAAATTTCATTTCGCCATTTCGCCCCATGCTTTTATTCCTGCTGCTTTTTCAACACGACAGCTTTTCCTTTGGGAGAGTATGGAATAAAGCTTATCTACAAACCACGTTGAGTGCCACGTTGGTCTGGTGACATAGCGAGAGGTTGTGATGGTAAAATGGTAGAAAAAGCAAAGAAGACCGATACTCTTTTACACAATATATTATTATAAATGTACACCGGTACACTAGGAATAGAAAAAAAAGTAAAAGAAAATATAATAAACAATCATTCACACTTTACTTGAATTGCTATAATTCTATGCTTGAGAAATTCGGAATGTAGTTGCTTTCCCCTTTCTCTCGTGTAATAACTATGCATAATTTGGATGGAGAAAGAACACACGTGAATTTGAAATTCAGTTTTGGTATTGGTTGGATGGGCAAGGCAGTACAGGACATGTTATTAATTTTTGAACAAAAGTTTTTTTTAGGTGAGGTAGGCCCTCGTCAAACTTATCAACTTTCTCATTTACTATTCTACATTGTAGTGGCACTAGAAAAATATTTGAATTATGCACACGCATACCTCTCTATAACACGGAGAAAATATTGTATATTTTGTCATTATATTTGGTTTACTCCATGTCATGTCATCTCATTTTTTGGAGTTGTAACAACACAAAGCAAAATGCTAGGTTACATACAACATAACATATAATACAAACTATAATATCAACTTATAGTGGTTTTTATAAGCTAGCTTGTTATTTTTTGAAAAGGTGGAATAAATATTGCCTATGGATATGATATGATACGGGTAATTGGAGAAATAAAAGAGCAAATATACATTTTGTTCTACCAATACACGTTACCACAACTACAACACGCACAAACTCATAACTCGCATGTATCCGTCGTTCTGTTTCTAATATTCATGACAAGAATACATTGCTTTTTTTTCTCTTTTCAATCTTGTTACTTGTTCATGTCATTTTATACCAATACAATGCATTATACATGAAAAACCGGCATCGCTCTTATTTTATGTCATATTCATATAATGTAATTCATAAATTTGTAGTGAAATTACATTTTCTTGTTTGCTGCACTCATTCAGTTCTAGTTATACATATAAAAACATTAGCCTCTCATGAATTTCAAAACACACAGAAAAACCTTGAACCTGAAACTAATCAATACACTTGACCGAGATAAAGTAGAACACTTATAGATCCATTATGTCTCAACTGTCTTTGTTTGCACATGTTTCAATTTAAAGTTTCCAACTATCCACTTTTCTACAATTAAAAAGATGAGGTATATTTCTATATTAATTTTTATTGGCTAACAGCAATCGGTGAATAGAGACTAACCCCCTTACAATTTACGATAAAGATGATAGCTTTTGGAGAAAATTGCTGTCATTTTATTCTCAATATGGCCATTAAAGAAGATACACGTTTATAGCAATCAAATTACATTGCGTCATTGTAATATATACAAAATGTATGGTTAGAAATTTCATGAAAAGAATACGGCATTTTACATTGTAGTAAAAGAGTAGGTAGTCTAATAGTAATAGTGAATATTTTTGGCATGTCACAATTTGCCATCCATTCTTGCAAACGACAAAAAATAATACTATCTTTTTCCCCCATTTTTAGAACATATTATTACACATATTATATTTCGTTTTTTCATACCAAGTAAATAAAGAGAAAAAAAGCATATTTTAAGTAGCCTTGCTTTTTGTACACAGAAATACAAAGTGTGTTTTTTGTGCCTCTACTTCTTGTACTACTGCAGTTACATTTCCCCGAATGATGCCGATCATCTATTTCGGATGTGACCATGAAAGAAAAAAAGAAACAAAAAGCATGTGTGTTTTCTGAGCTGTGTAAAGGGAAAAAGGATGAGGAGGAGCACAACACGACGAGAAAGAAGCCAAAAGAGAGAAGGCTCTATTTTTTCTTTCAAAGAGAAAGACAGCAGCGAAGGCTAAAAAGTTTTTTCTCTTGATTTTGAACTTGAATTCATTTGGTTCTCGGTAAAATAGATAGATCTCTTTGTTAAACTTACGTAATATGCATAGAAAGCCTAAAATATTACAATTATAGAATTGACCACATTGCTTGTGGGAAGAAACGGAAAAAAGTTTTTTTGTAGCAAAATAAAAAAGGGAATTTGCTCCCAATGCAGATATTTTTTGGGTTCCATCATGCCCTCCATGTATTCAAATTTGAAATTCAATTCATCAGAGAAACTATTTCGCAAAAATAAAAAATTGCAAAGGAAATGCCGGCTGTAAAATCTCACGTTGGTATGATATAATCTGATGTGATGTATGACAAAATTTTGCATGGAGGAGACCGAGAGAACTCAAAAAGTTTTCAAAAGAATTGTGTAGGCGTCATGTCAAGAGTATGGAGTAATGGGGTACGTTGAATTTTTTGCAGTATTCAATGCCAAAACATTTACTACTCCACTCCACTCAAGCTGATATAGTAAAAGCGTACATCTTTTTGCATGACTTGCCATCTCTAAAATAAATGCAAGTAGCATCCCATCATCATTTGATTTTTATGAATTGTATAGGTAATTGGTTAAATCATATTCATTAAAAAGCCTCTTCACTGCTCGCTTCCATTCCAACAACTCCAACATAATTTGTTCTTTTGATTTTGAAAATGGGATTGCGAATATTCAGCTGCGAGTTTAAAAAGCATGTCATTCTCATCATCATCATCATTATCGTCAACATTGAACACAGTATTCATGGGAAAGATGAAAGGAATAGAAAAAAAAGAAAAGCTTACATGTTTTCGCACATCTTTCTGTGTTGCTGTTGTGGTTGATGTTGATACTGCTGCTGGTATGGTATATGGTAGGTTGGCCGATGGTGGTATCATCTTCATAAATATATCGACTGAATGAGAGTACATTGGTTAGGTTCAAGGCTACAGGAATATATACATATTTTTTTCTCTATAGAAAGTAAAGTATGAAGATAGAAAGTTATATAAAAGTAGCACTATTGATTGTATCGTTTTATACGCGGTGGTGAGAGAGAGAGAGAACAGAGTTCATCTTACAAACATATTAAAATAGAAAAAAGCTCGTTTGATGCTGTTTGCCATACACAAAACAAAGTAAAAAGAAAAAACTCACCATTCATCCATGACTAACGCTGGATCCATAATAAATGAGCAACGTGTTATCCATCAAAGATTATACTGAATGATTATTATGCTACAACTACTGTGTGGTATGGTTGTTTTGTGTAATATATGGATTTGTATTTTAAATGCTGAATAGATGAAAAAAGATAATGATGATGACAGTTGACGGTGGTGGTGACAGAATAAAAAAAATATGTATGCAATTCAATTGGTTGTTGGAAGGAATGTAAAAGTAGATTTTTTTATATTCATGGCTCTTGACCGGGTTCAGGGTTAAATGGAATGAAGAAAAAAATGAATTGTAAATAAATATAAGATTTTGATTTGTGATTTGTTTCATGAGTTGCGTGCATGATTCATGATTGGTGTATTTAAAATTAATAGTTTTATGATTTTTTCTTCTTATGATAGGTATTGATGGCAACTGGAGATGACACCGGCCGGCAAATGATGCCACTTTCTCCAGTAATAAAGAAAGAGGATTTAGGCAGTCCTTTCTCCCCGGGACATTCGGGGTCCCCTGTGGACAGAGCATTTTCCTCCCCTGCCATGTCACCAACAATGTCTTCTACGACAACAACAGCAGCTACAACACCTCTTCACGCCCCAGCAGTGGATGCTCATAGTATGGATTTCACAACAACTGATACAAATAGTATGACGTTTCATTCTGGTACAGGCCCAGCAACAGCGACAAATTCCCCCAAGACTGAGTTTCCCCTTTGTGGATTTACAAGCACTTTAGATGGGGGTGGTGGTGGAAGTGGTAATTCGAATGGAATGGGTTCCACACCAAGTACACCAACAACACCATGTACACCTGTGTCCGTTATTGGTTCTCATCATTCACAGCAACAGCAGCAGCATCAACAGCAACAGCCTCATCCACCTCACCCCCATCATCATCCTCATCAAAGGAGAAAAAGTGGGTATGACTCTTCAACAAGTCCAGATTCTCCGGATAGACATTTCTGCTCTTCCACGACGCAGTCCAATGGCGATCTCAACCTTTCCAGTCGCGCAGAGGTAAAAGCTCATTATAACTTTTTTACTCTTCCGCTTTCTGCTTTTTTGTTTTTCTGTCTTTTTTGTTTCGTTTTTGTTTTGTGTTGCAAAAAAACATGCGATATTTTTATAATCTTACTCACAGTACCGCCTCTTCCAGGAAACGGGCAAGGAGGACAGCGAAGGTCCCAAAAGACTATGCCTGGTTTGTGGAGACACTGCGTCTGGGTTTCATTACGGTGTTGCCTCGTGCGAAGCCTGTAAAGCATTTTTCAAGAGAACCATTCAGGGAAATATTGAGTACACTTGCCCCGCCTCTAATGATTGTGAAATAAACAAGAGGCGACGAAAGGCTTGCCAAGCGTGCCGGTTTCAAAAGTGTCTTCGAATGGGAATGCTTAAGGAAGGGGTGAGGCTGGACAGGGTTAGAGGTGGTCGTCAAAAGTACAGGAGATGCTCAGAGGTACCTTATCCAGTGCAAACTGTACTTCCCAAGAAGCCAACATTGGAGGACATTAAGATTTTGGCAAGTTTGAAAACATGCGAGCCAGAAACGCCCAGTGCCGTGTCACCAGATACAGGAAGCACACTACTGCAAAATGCCGAGCCAGATATGAGGGTTTTAACGGTTCTCAGTGATTTGTATGATCGAGAAATTGTGACGACGATTAGTTGGGCAAAACAAGTACCTGGTAAGCTTTAACTGTCATAGCAATTGAAGGAAAACTCCTGCAGTTCCTTCATTGATTTTTTTGCATAATATTTCAGGGTTTACGGATTTAACGCTCAACGATCAAATGCGTATACTTCAAGCAACATGGGCAGAAGTTTTGACTTTGACCTTGGCCTATCGATCTGTCAACATGTCAGGGAGACTTGTCTTTGCATCTGATTTCAGTTTGGATGAGAAACAGGCTAGGGAATGTGGAGCGTTTGATTTATTTCAACCCGTAAGCCTGGCACAAACTAATTGAATTTCTTTGTAGCTTTCTTCAATGTTATTATCGTATCATAATGTAATTTTAATGATGATATTTCAGTGCATGCAAGTCGTTGAGAGGTTGGACCGTACAGGAATTCTCAAAGAGGAGTACTGCCTTCTCAAAGCATTAGTACTTGTGAATGCAGACACCCGCATTGAAGATTACCAATCGGTAAAGAAACTCAGAGATAGTATCATGGGGTCACTTGGGGATTGCGTCTCTGTTCTCAGGTAGGTCTACACAAACACATTTCTTTTATGCAGTGATGAGTCACAAAGGGTTAATTTAGCAAGCGTACGTTTTTGCATACTAATTGGTATTTGTGTTTCATTTCTAATTGCCACAGACCTACCAACAGCGCTAACCACCTGAACAGCATTTTACTCAGTTTGCCTAGTCTAAGGCAAGCAGATTTGGCTATGAAACGATTCTGGCTGAATGTCAGACGGGATGGGAAGGTGACCATGAACAAATTGTTCATTGAAATGCTGGAAGCTCATTTCCGTTGAAACCCCAAAAACACCATCTCTGCGTCTCTTAATTACAAAATAGTATATAAAAATTTGCATGCATCTTCACCGCAAAAACGATGATAAAATATCCAGCATCTAATTTACCTCCTTGCCATTCCATAATAAATACGCGAGTAACCCTAAACATTTGAGAAATTTCCCCCAGGAAAAAATAATGTTTCCAGATAAAAAACGAACAAATTTTTAGAAAGAGAACTTATAGTAAAAAAATCAAGTTAAAAATATATATTATTCTCTCAAAACAACTCATCACGTCTCACTCTCGATATAGTAAAAAAACCGTCAATCGTTCGTGGTATATTAACTATACAAACAAAACAATATGCACGTATTAAATTATTATATAATTATAATTAAAATACATCAAAATAGCATCGCATGAAAGAAAAACTATTTTTTATTTCACTCTCTCGGTCGGATTTCGAACTAAAAAAATGTATAACGATACATAAGATTATATATGATTCCGTGCGTTGATTGAAAAATTGGCTTCGTTATTTCGATAAATTTGAAAAACGAGAAAAAATTTAACGCATTTTAGATTTTAAAAACTCTATTGATTAAATAGAAACGCATTTAAAAATCCTAATTATTGTTGCTACGTATTCATTCAAAGCTTTTTTGCTAATGCCTTTAAGTGCAACAAATCATCAAAGTAAATGCTATAATTTTATTGATAAAAAACTATTAATTAAATTTTCGCATGAAAAAACTGCCCACCCACCGCCTTCTCTTTCATCGAACGACTCCTCCTTTTATGGAATTCCCAAATAAGCAGAGAGACAAAAAAAGATTTGCAAAAAAAGTTATTACTCCGCTGCTGATTTCGAAATAAAAAGGAAAATCATAAATGTCGAAGATGCACTGCCTACCACCTTAATTACATAAATTAGAGTTAATTAATAAACGTTTTAGCTGATTAACTTTTCCTTTGCAAATTTAATTTGTTGATCATTTTTTTAAAACTAATATTCAGCAGAAAGCCACACTACCAGTTTAATTATCCGTTAAAAACTAACTTTTACACTTTTTACGATTTTTCATAATAAAAAAGATTAGACACAGAAATAGAAAATAGGCAGTAGCAACAAAAGCTCTTTTTTCTCTGATAATTTTCTGCAAATAAAAAGCATATTATAATGGTGCAAATTAGAAATGCTAAAAAATGCGATTTGACAGAAGAGCAAGAAGAGCAACATAAGTAAGTGAACAGATTGATTGATTGATATAAATAAGCAAGAAGAAACCTTTAAAGAAGGTCTTTGTTTTATGTATACAAATCTTTAAAAAAGATGAAGGGATAAAAATTAAATGTAGGTATGGTACCATGGTAGAAATACTATTTTGTAGAAATATATAAGCTACTATTTAACCTTACATCTCTCGAGGAAAAATGTTGTACAAATTAGATAACCAAAAATTTATTAAACAGCTAGTTTAAGTGGACAATTAAAAGGTGCACGGAATCGGTTTAAGTAATCATATTATCATCTCATGCAAAATAATATGATTCACTACTTTATATAGAGAATGGATAATATATTATATTAAAACTACCTATACCTAAATACCATACAAAAAAATGGCGTAGTTAATTAGTTATGATTAATTAGGATGAAGATGATAATAAAATAAAACATCTTGTTTTAGAAACATGAACAAACAAAAATTTACAAAAATGTATTATTAACACAACTTGTAAAAGTGTAAATTAATGGGGTAACGTGAATATAAAATAATGATTCTCGTTAAAACATAATAAAAATTTATGGTGTTGGTGAAATATACATTATTTAATTGCCAGAATGTAATTTAAAGGAGTAAGGCACACGTTATAATTGATATAATCAACTTTAGCATGGCGTTTTGCTGTGCTGTATACTATTTAAAGTATGTGCTATAAAACGTCTAAAATAAAATAGTAGAACTACTAGGATCAGATCAAAGAAGTGGATTTTTGATGGTTGATATGATAAATAATAATAAGTTTGTACACAACTTGTATTTAAAATATTTTATTTACTTTCATTTAAGCAATTTTCATCATCTGCCTTCTGTATTTAATATTTAAGGGGTGCACTACTGCAGATATGATATAAAATATATTTAAATATAATATGCTGCCTTAGGTAAATACGTGACTACTAAACACACTTGAGAGAGAGAATGTGCAAGAAGCAGTTAATTATTGATGTTTTCCAAAATGGATAGTAGTATAAGATGGTATGGTTGATTCGTCTATAAAATCCCATCAAAATCAGGTTGAGGTGACATGTGTGAATTTTAGAAATGAAGTAACCTCTGCACATGCACATCCGGTTTCTAATAAATTGCAAGCAAGGTTAAACAGAAGTAACTTGACCTTGGTGGTAACAATAACAACAAGAGAAAGTGACAGACAGGTAGGAAAGATAAAGCGTGATTGCAAATTTGCAAAGTGACAGGACAGGTAAGCTTTTTTGAGCTGCCGACCGACTGACTATGTTTTGGGGAAAGAAGCGATATGATCAACTTTTACAGAGAAAATGAGGAAAAGTAGAGAGGAATGTTGAAGTGTGTGAAGAGACTCTGCATTTACTACTAGAGTAATAGCTGTGACAATGTGAATTAATTGTGATTTTTATAGGATTAGAATATTATAATTAGTTTGTAAAATAGAAGCCATATAAAATTGATAAGAAACCTTTTTGACAGTTTACTACATAAAATATTATTTCAAAATACTAAAATACTGAGAGAGAGGAATATATGCGGGTTTTCATATAGCAAAACAAATATACAAAATATAATGCAGACGAATGATAAAGATTTTAGAAGGATGTCATGCCACACGTGTGTAATTGTGTAATAAATTTGGAAAAATAAAAACACAAGATGGAAAATGAGTCAATGTCAAATTAGATATAGTCATTTGAATATGATAATGTATGAAGGAAAGAAAGGACAAATTTTCTTCAAGTCATTTTACAAAAAAAATTGGCAAATGGAACGATTTAGAATTAGTTAGCCTACAAAAAAATATTAACTGGACAACAAAGTATGAATGCAAGACTGGAATGTACATGTACATAAAAAAGTTCGTAATTTAACAAAAAAAATGAGAAAAAATATAGTAAATGTATAAAATCATTATGTATTTTGTACATTTAAAAAATTTCCTATAGAATTTTAATACTTAATTTGTATTTTTGTGTTTTGTAAAAAAAACTAACAATTTATAAAAAGTGAAAGTGAAAGGTAGAGAAAGTTGCATAAGAAAAGCAGCGAAGAAAGCAATGACTGTACAAACATTTTTTGTTCACATATTTGACAGAGAGAAAGACTCAGACTGAGATCAGAAATTTGGAAAAGTATGCAAATTTGTTTGGAAGAAAGTTGGGAATATTTAAACTGATTTTTTTACAGTTTAAATGTTTGGAATGTTTTTCACTTTCACTCGACCTATAAAACTATATATTGCATACTAATATATTATATAATTTCTTACACGTTTGAAAAAATGAGAATTTTGCAGAAAAAATCAATACAGATACATTTTTATATTATACATAACATTGATTGTATGATGGTATATGAAATGAAATAAAAATTAGGATCTATTATGGAATTTCGTTAACATTTTACTTTGCGAAAAAAGTATAACAAATTAGTTTGTTCTTTGTGCTTTTTTTGATTGAATACAATAGGCAGCTGGACTGACCTGTGACTTTGTACTGTACCGTCTAATTATAATTAGGGATTTTGATGGGAATGAAAAAATGGACTTACAAATTAGTAATTATGGTTTACATAAAAAGCTGCACAAGTATCGAAAAAATAAAGAGTAAAACATCTCTGTCTTTAACAATGCATCGTTAAATGGTTTTGCAGATAAAAAATATAAAACTTTTTGGAAAGATTTGAAAATAAAATATTTGAAAGTTTTGATCTCTGCTGTGCTTGATACATATTTATGTGTAACCCAGATTTGATAAAAGATACTTGACAAACTTGACAAATTGATAACAGTCTCAAGGAATATTTAAAGTTAATCTGGACTAGTGTTAACTTTTTAAGGTGCTCTACAATTTGAAACGAAAACCATTGCATTGTTTCAAGTCGTTGTCGTCATAATGACAGGGATATAACGATAAAAAACAAAGATTTTGTTTTGTTGTAATTAATTTTATCTTTAATGTTTCCTAATGCTGCCATTTTCATTGTTGCTAAGAAAACACTTGGTGCAGTAACATTTCTAAAAAATAATATATTTTGTAAAATTTTACGCGTACTCTACAAATTCACTATGCAATGGCTGCAATCAAAATTTATGAATGCATCACTTGTCTTGCATATTATTTTAAAATATAATATATATCAGAGGAGGTAGGCTTCTGTAACGCAATGTAGTTTGTAGAAAATGGTAGTTTCCAATGTAACTGCCACTCGTA
>JAQFXM010000988.1:0-37867 GCA_034693345.1 Entomobrya multifasciata | reverse complement strand
GTGGCTGTGGACTGTCAAGTCTTTGCTTTGCTCTGATCTCGCAGTTCAAACTGAGCGGTATGCATTTTTCAAAGGTATTTTCCGTGCATGCATATATTTCAAAGGCAACTTTGTGTATATTTCTTATGGAAAAAAACAAGCCCCCATCTTAAAAGCTTATTATGAAAAGAAAAAAATCATATCTTTGCTTTGTGACAATCGCTTAAATAAAAACTTGCTGTACACTTTGTTTCTTAAAACGGAAATATGTATTCTTTATCTGTTTCTATCTATCTTGCTTTTATCATTGTTATTATTTTCTTATAGTTTGTAAGATATTCTTATATAGTTTAATATGTATGTCCAAAAATTTCTTGGCAAAATATCGAATCTGTAGACACCATATTACATCATTTGCTCTATATTCCACACACGCTTAAAACTAGTGGTAAGCATACACTTTTGTTATTATTATTAGCTATTTTTTTGTATTCTTTCGCACGCAAACTTTTATTTGAATCCCAGGCACTCAGCCAAAAATATGTATGTAATATAAAATACTTGCACACTTTATACACAAACAAAAGTATTTTGGTAGGTTTAGATTTCAGTACTGTTAGAAAAACATACTATAAATATGCACATTGCCCCAATATTGTACAGTATACAAAGTAATTAAGATAATTAATTGTTAATCCTTTTGTGTTTGTAGTTTACAACTGCAGTTGTAATGAGAAATAGAAATTTTTAGTAGTATTAAATGTAGGCACACTGTAAACAAGCATAGTCGTTTTTATAGTTTCAGTCAAATTAATCATTTTAAATGATGCAGAGGCACCTTAGAAAAATAATTATATAACAATTTTGATTAGATAAGTATTATTGCAATGAAAACCACATAATTATATATGTTTTATGGAACATGGAATGTGCATGACAATTAAGGCAACGTTTCCTGAACTATTCTTGCTCTTTCTTATTTTACTCGGTTTCTTTTCAAGCAGCTTAATCTTTTCTGTCACACGCTGACTTTTCGTTTTTTAAAGAGATAAGGACTTATTCTTGTCATTCGTTTTATTAATATTACTTTATACATATATATTTGCTTATTACGCTACTTAGGTATACAAACCTTGTACTCTTTATGTTACAAATTAAACAAGAAAGTTTCTACACGTGTATGTGCATAAATATATAGCTCCAAGTGGCACTGCAGTGCGTTCCAAGTACTCTAAACTCATGCATAAAGCACTGTATTAGGATGCAGAGAGAAACGACGACAAGTGAAATGCGGTATACTTTTTTGTTTCCAAGAAAGTTGTTCCAAAGAGAACGGGGGGAGAGCTGTCATCATGATAAAAACTTATATGTAGAATATTTCACATGTAAGGACTATTTTTTAAGGTATGTTGCCAACTTCCTCCATTTTATGAGAAATATGTAGGGAGAGACCTCAGAAGGAGCTTGATCTAGCTTAATGGAAATGGGAGATGAATTGGTTTAAAGAATAGGGAGCAAGGAAGGGATTTATGTGACCCACATTTGCAAACAATATTTGCCGTATATGTACATATTAGATGTATGTTATGTAGCTGTACATTTCGGTTAAACACAGGAACACCACATTACCCACACATTTCCCATTGCCATGAATGAAAATTAGGTAGTTTTCCTAGCTGTTCTCTGATTCCAGATGCATATCGTAACGTTTATGATGATAGTGGAAATGAACTTTGTTTGAATTTGGGATGAGATGATGATGCTTAATGACAAAACTATTCAAACCATTTTACCAGCAATTACTCCCATTTCTGGTCTGTTTATTATAAAAGATAGGAAAATACGTGTGATGATCAACACACTTTGAAATGAGTATAAACGAGCTTGATGGTCGTTGATAAACGAGAATGACTGCTACACTGGATGCCTTTAGCACACAACTAATTTTTGCTGATTAGAATCAAATTCAAATGCTTAGACATTTATATCCATTTCCGTTCGTGTCATGTCATTCTGTATACCAGCTCAGTATACGTTGTAGCTCAGGACTTCTGGATCGATTATCACCTTTCCTTTCTTGTTCAGGATGAAAATAACTCAGAAATATTATCATTGCCTGCTCAGCCGGATGACTCGCTCTTGAATAAATCATTAAGACTCAACATCCATGTATTATTCTCAATGCTACATTTTCAACCACAATGCTACTTTCTCCTTTCACTAGGTTGCTTCAATTTTATTGGACAAAGGAGCTGATGTTGCAGCAAAAACATCAAGGAACTTTACACCTTTGCATCTTGCTGCGAAATACAACACGGGCAACACAAAGGTGCGATACAAAAACTGATACGCATAACACAACAATTGACGTAGAATTTATTTGAATCGCCTCTTTTTTCTTATGTTTCAATTTTCCTTTCATGTATGCATATTATGCGATATGCCAATTGAATGAAAGTATTCAATGGTACGTAAAAGATGTGAATCTTATATGATCTGCAATGCTGATTTTTGTAGGTTGCCAATCTGCTTATAAGTCGTGGTGCTCCCGTGAATGCGGAAGGAAAGGTAGGTGAAAGCAGAGAAATGCTGCAATTGAAAATGTAATCAGTTCATGGAACTATATTGAGTAATCGACATTGTTGGCTTACATGAACTTTTGTTATGAAATCCAAAAGAACCAACTTACACCGTTACACACTGCCTGTCACCATAATAATCCTGAGGTTGCCCTGCTGCTACTCAAGAATGGAGCTGAGCCTAAGTGTTTGGCTAAGAATAACTACACTCCCTTGCATATAGCTGGTAGGTTTATTTCACAAATACAAGTATAAATCGGTTTGACTGGCCTCCTCACTGTCAAAAAGTTTGATATAGAAATGAAATCGAGGAACGATCGACCATTTTTTGAGCTAACTTTTTGATAGAATACTTATGTACTATTTTGCTTTGTCCATTTAGCCAAACACAACCAAATCGACATCGGAACTGCCCTTTTGGAATATGGAGCAGACGTAAATGCTCAGTCTCGTCAGGGCTTCACCCCTATCCATCTTGCATCTGATCAAGGTCACACAGACATGGTTGCACTTCTCATTCATAATGGGGCTGACGCCAACGCTGGAGCCAAAGTACGAATAAGATAAATACGCATTAATGAATTTTATAGATGAAATGTTTTAAAATACGCTAAAATATATGACAAAATTGTATAGAATCTCATGCGACCTCTCCATTTGGCCGCCCAACATGACCATGTTCCATCAGCAAATATTTTAGTGAGCAATGGCGCAGCAACCATTGATTCGCAAACTCAAACTGGATACTCTCCACTTCACGTTGCATCCCACTATGGACAAGCTAGTATGGTGCGTTACTTGCTCCAAAATGGAGCTGATGTTCATTTAACTACCGACGCTGGGAATACTGCGCTTCATCACGCAGCCCAACAGGGACAAACTTTGATCATTACTTTGCTTTTGGAGAAGAAAGCTGACCCTAATGCTGTTAATAATGTAAAAGAAATATATTTTTTACGTTAACAACTTTATAAAAACAAGTTGGTGATGGAGAACTCGAGTTCATGTAAGAATGTACGCGACTTTTTAATTTGGAATTTTCTAGGCTGGGCAAAATCCCCTCAATATTGCCGAGAAACTTGGCTACGTGTCTGTAGTAGAAACTTTGAAAATTGTTACAACTACAATCACGACAACTACTACTACCACCACCACCATTGAGGAACGGTACAAGGTGCTTGCGCCGGAGACGATGAACGAAACTTTGGCATCTGATTCGGAAGATGAGGGTGGCGAAGATGCGGGCAATGAACACTTGAGAATTTTCACGTTGGATGAAATGAAATCTCTTGGAGATGACAGTCTTCCTATTGATGTCACTCGAGATGAACAGCAACATCGTGATTCAGGATGTACGTATTTTTCGCTATCAAACTTATACATGTCAGTTGAATTTCAATATAACACAAGCTTTTTATGATGAACCCTTAACAGATATTCATCATGAGGACAATGTCGTATCGGAAAAATACAGTCAACTGGCTGCTGACAACGTCGACATTTCTCGATCACCAGTTCAAATTGGGTAAGTTTTGCACAAAAGTTGTGCTCTTTAAATTACATTCGTAATCCCTAATATTACAAACTTTACTATAATAGCGAAACTTTTGCTGGCAGATTCGAGTATTGGAAAGCTTGAGATTGGCTATGTGATGTTGTTTTTTCATGTAAAAAACCTCTTTTGTTCAACAATCTTTTAAATGTTGCATTTTTAAGTGTTCTTAACGTTGATGTAGAAGGAGCGAACGTGGAAAAGTTTAAGTTATGTGTATAATTATGTTTCGTTGTGATTACTACCTCCCTTCTAATTTTTTTACAAAATTGTGCTGTCCCTCCGGTTAACCTCAGTTTATTTCGGTTTTCATTTGGTTTACATTTTTGCTTACATTTTGATTTCGTATAATAAGCTAAAACCAAAGCTATTATAGTAATGTTGTGTCCAATGGTTCACATAACAAAATGTAGTTCAAAGTGTTTTACATGCGTTGCTTCTGAGCAAGCAATATTTTAGTTTAAAAAAACATGTTTAAAAACCGGACACAGCATTAACGTTTTGCGTTGCTCTCATTCTGGCTCTTATTTTAAAAAGTCAGACTCGAATTAGAATATCTCATTATTCTACAAGCAGTGAAACTATTATTAATTTGATAACTTCATTAATTTTTGTTATTCAACATTATTATTGAGTTATTATCGTTCGTTTATTATTTTTTACTCATATGATTTTAATGATTTTGTTTTTTCTATTTTTTTATTTTCTCTCATCTTAAACTCGTAATCCACAAAAATTTGCACTCACAACACACTATCTGGTTTTGTGAAAAAATATCCCTTGAATTGAAATTTCAAAATATGTGGCAAATATACAATTCAGTACTCCTACAACTAGTGCTGGTTCCTCATTAAAATCCCTAACAATTCCAACAACTCCGAGTACCAGGTACAGCGTAAACTACAGCATCAACCGTTCTTCCACTTCCACAATTGGGATGTGTCGTGACAGGTGTTAATTTGATTTTTACCCATTTTTTATTTATTTGACAAATTCAGTTTGAGTTTGGCCTGTTTTTTACTTACAATTGTTCCTACTCAAAAAAAGCTAACACAAAAAAATATCGTTATTTAATTTCGTACAAAAATAACCTTTTATCGTCCCAAGTTTTCTTATATTTTTATTTTAACATTCACAATCAGTCGTATAATTTACATTTTGATTTTTTAAAATTTACTTTCATTATTAAAATTACTGATTTCATTGTTTGTTTCGCATGAAATTCACCTTAGTTAGTTTTCTCTCTAATTTTCTTTTTAGTTTCAACGAAATAACAAAAAAATACACGACTGCTGGCAAATAATAAAACAAAGTTTTGAAAGATTATACTTGTTAGCCAACAAATAAGTTCTAGTGTAATAAGTTCTAATATAACGATAAAAATTTTCTCTGATCCTTTTCCAAACTAACACTTCCAACCCATCATGATGGTGTTGCATGACCGTATACAGGAAACTTCACTGGAGAAAGTAAGCACTGGACAATCATCATCAATAAATTATTATTGTTACTTCTTTTTTTGGAAGTATTTTTGGTTGTTCGGTTGTATAGTGTAGTTGCAATTTTTTAATTATTACCCTTTTTATGTAATTATTATTATTAAAATGAGATCATATCCGCATTACGCAAGTTACGCCTACGCCACATTTTAATTTGGTTAAAAGTAGCTCGGAACCGCCTTAAAAGTAACGTATGCAATAAGTAATGCTGCGTGGGTGAAAGCTAAAAGTATGACTGATTTGGAATGCAAGGCTGATTTTTATCTATTGATATACATGATAGTAAAAAACCGGTATTTGCACAAAATATATACATATGCATAACTTACACTACACACACACTTGTAACCGGGTTTTGTGGAGACGGAAACAAAATACACATTAATATACTCAAGTAAAACAAAAGAGAGGTTGAAGAACATTGTAAATAGGGAATATAAAAAGAAAGTAAACTTTATAAGGTACAATTCTCTATTGAAATATGCAGCACCGTTAACTTCCCTTGAAACTTTTTCTGTGTCTATGTCAATCATAGAAACTCCTTATTAAACCTGAATATTTAACAAAAACAAAAAACTTTAGTAGTAAACTTTAAAGACTTCACTTTCTATTTATCTAATAGAAAACATCTTACCTAATACATAAGTAGAATATTAACAAAACTCTTAAAACATTATGTATTTTTGGAAGTTATGTCGTGACATTAAGAGAAAGCTTTTCTCAACACGTTATAATAGCTTCGCAAACGACTAATTTTTGGTAGATTAACATTCTACAATAATATACTGTAAAGGTCTTTTTTACAGTCTTAAAGTAGATTTATAAAAACTTTACTAAAATGATGGCTTTAAAAAAGCATTCCGTGCATTTATCAGAGTATACAAGTGGAATAAATAGCATTTTAATTTGATGAAAGAAAACATTATTTAAAATGCTATGCTTGAAAGATGTACATATGTATGTGGAGAAGATGTATATGTATACCTATTATGCTACTTGAGTACTTTTTGAATGCACAAAAAGTAGTTTATTTTTATTTTTTACTTTCCTTATGTAAACCTGTATAATTAACCCTATTTATTCCAAAAATAACTTCTTTCTAATCAAGTATGCTAAATTTATAATGTAACTATTTAAACAGCTTCCTGGTGAGCTTCATGGTCGATGCGAGAGGAGGAGCAATGCGAGGTTGTCGTCATTCAGGCGTGCGCGTTATCATTCCACCAAGAAAAGCAGCAAGTCCAATGCGCATCACTTGTCGTTACCTAAAAAAGGACCGTTTAGTTCACCCACCACCCTTAATGGAAGGAGAGGCATTGGCATCCCGTATTTTGGAACTTGGTCCAGCCGGAGCAAAGTTTCTTGGACCTGTCATTATTGAAGTTCCCCATTTTGCCTCACTACGTGGTCAAGAGAGAGAAATTGTTGTGCTTCGATCTGATAATGGAGAAACCTGGCGTGAGCATAATTTGGATGCAACTGAAGAGGCTGTGCAAGATGTTCTCAACGAGTCGTTTGACCCCAATGGTAAATAATATTATGACTTTATACAATATGTGTTAGCATGTGAACATGTTGTTGCTAAACACTAAACGATTTTGTTTATGGCCCACTTTTTGTAGACCTGAAACAACTAGAGGATCTCAAGACAAACAGGATTACACGAATCCTCACAACCGACTTTCCCCAATACTTTGCTTTGGTGTCCAGGATTCGTCAAGAGGTTCATGCAGTGGGACCAGAAGGTGGAATGGTCTCTTCAACAGTGGTTCCCCAAGTTCAAGCCGTGTTTCCAGGTGGAGCTCTTACCAAAAGGATTAAAGTTGGGCTTCAGGTAAGCAAATGGGGATCAAAGTCTGCTCCAACAAAAAAGATTATTGTAAATAACATACCTAAAAAGAAACGCTTTGCCCTTATCTGGTAAACTGTCAAGTAACAAAATGACATGCATCTTTCTGCAAACAAACGAAACTTTTTCTGTCTTGACAAAATAGCTTTCACTATACTCAAAATGCTATCTAATCAATCCACACATTTCCAATATCTAAAAAAATGACAGAAAATATGATACAATTCTCAAATAATTAATTCATATTGACAACAGTATACAAATTTTCAAGGCTTATTGAATGAACATATTTAACGGAAAGTATTCCGAGTGTTGATATTGTAAATTGAATAAGAATCTCAAAAAACCAGCAGTATTAGTTCATTTAATATATAGCAACAAGGAATTTCAACAATCTTCTATAAACTGCTAGCATAAGTTGCCAAATTGAAAATGGGGGATACGATATACCGAGCCAGGGTTTTATTCTAAGATCATTATAAATCAAGAAAAAGAAATTTGGACTTGTATCTAAGACTGTTAAAAAGTCAAAAATTGGAACAACTTGTAAAAGAACAAAAATTTCACAGTATAATGCAACCAGCCAGTAAAATGCAATATGACGCAGCCAGTTTAGCGCTTACAAGAACTTTGACAGTACATTATACAGAAACTAAATATTCTCAAAACAATATCATTAGATATGATAAAAAAGGAAACTTAAATAAACCAACCTAAAGCATTAGTTAAATTAAATTAGCTTGCCAAAATAAATGCATCTTGGAAATACTACAAATTTAAAAAGTTCATTAATTATTCTACACTTTACCATGCACTTCACACATATGACAATGATATACAAATCTTTAACACACTTGTAGCTTCTCCAAGTGCCTAACATCACAGAAAAATACTATTGATCGAAATATATAACTATTGCAAAAATGAATATTATTCTCATTGGAAAAAGTTTCAAATTGATGAAAAATTATTAACTTGTTAGCACTAATTAGTATTTCAAACAGATTATTCCATGCTGCATTAAAAAATTAAAACGCAAATATTAAAACACTACAACAATAGGTACCTTTCAAATATTAAAACACTATTTTTTGGAAGCACTCGGAGAATATCTTGGAGTATTTTATTGCTACCAATTCACTTTTAATTCAAAACGATCATAGGTTCTCGAATCTTCGGTTGAGTTGTTCTGATTACTACAAAATAAGTCCAATAATAGATATATTCATTTGTATACTCCATCAGCAAAATGGAAAAGTGATATAACTCATTATGATTAAATCGAATATAAATCATAGACCTAATATACACTTGTTACCCAAAGGTTCTTGACATCATATTTAAACTGTTGTTGAAAGATAATAACATTAAAAATTGATAATTTAGTTTGGCATAAAATGCTTTAGGCCAAAGTAGAAAATTGTTCTCCAAAGAGAGAAATTTAGTCAAGCATAAAGTAAACAAATTGAAACGTATAATGATCGTTGTTGTTAGTTGAAACTGCCCTACCAACTTAAAAATTCTATAAATGCATTGTTAATATAAACACCTTTCTTATAAAAAATACATTTTAAAAAAAGTATAAAAAATAATGTAGTCTAGTCAGTTATAAAGTCATTACCAAGGTGCTGTAGGATATGACCATGAAAAAATTTGCTAGGGATTCTTTCTTTGAGTGAGTACATACCTTGGTAACTAGATATATAAAACATAACAAGTTTGTGTTAAGGGTTGTGCACTTCTAAGCGTTCATGAAAAACTCTGAGCCAGCCTATTATAAAAAACTGAATAATTAAAAAAAGATTTATTTACAAAAAAAAACAGGAAATGACATATTGTTTAGAAGAAATAGTAGTAAATTATTATGCTTGTACGTTTTCTTCATCATTCCATGGAACTATCCAATAAATTATTTACAGTAAATTAGCATCATTTTGAGATTTGATGGTACAAGTATTCGCATGACAAAAAAAAACAAAAGAAAAAAATCTAAATAATAATTGTAGGGTGTAATTTAGCAATATGTATCCCCCATTCTTCCTTCAAAATAATTGCATAATACAATATATTAAGCTACATAATTTATCAAAAGAAAAAAGAAAGCAAAAAAAGTTGTTTAGGATTCAAATTTATATATTCAAGCATTTTGGTAACTGCTGAGTTAAATTTTTGAAGTGTAATTTTCTCTAATAAGTTTTAAAATATATTTAACCCTAGTCATTTGGTGTGTTATCTTGTGATGTGAAGTCAAAATATCCATCTCATTTTAAAACCCATTTTACGATTTCACATATTTAATTAACACAGGATACAATATGATTGATTACTATATGATGTGTGTATGTGTATGCCTGGTTTAATGTTCTTGTGGCTCTATATTATACTTACTTTATATGTAATTTCAATTCAACTGAGTTTTTGTCCGGATCCTTTCCTAATGAAAGGAAAAGGGAATCCGCCCAATAAAACCGAAAAAATTAAAACACTAAAAACTAAATCTTTTTCTCTCGTCCTTCTTGTTCTTCTTTTAGCTTCTATGAAAAAAATATTGATTCACTTATTTATCTTGCCACCAAATTTTTTGCCTTTATTGCAATTTGCAAGTAAAATAATGCATTGTCAGGAAACATACAAAAGGACTATGAGAGCAGTGGAAAAAGTTGTTTCGTGTCTTTTTATTGTATAAGTACTTAACTAAGTAAACTAAAATAGACAATTAAGGCACGTATTAGTTTGTGTATATTGCCTGTATTCTCTATCTCTATCTCTCTCTGCATTTCCTTGTCTTATCCTGATTCGTCTGTTTTTCAAAAAGTCTTGATGTTCCTTTGTACTTTTTAATGTACTTAAAATCAGAATCGTATAAGAAAACGCTCTATAAAAAGACACTAAAAATACTGATATTATGACTCAAGAAGGTCCCGCTTTTCAGATTTATTGGGCTGACTCCCGTGAAGCCGGAACAAAATCTCTTTTCTTGTTGATATATTAGAAATTACTTATTCAAATATTTCTCACTTTATACAAAAACATTATTTTTCTTAGATTTATATCTTAATTTTGAATTTTGCATCGGAAATTCTCATCCTTCTTTATTCTATATTTGTTATTAATATTCTTATGTTTTATACTTTCTTTTGTTTCTTTCCATGAATTTTTTCGTTTGGGGCCTCCTTGCTTGAATATATCAATATTTTAATACGTGCTTTTCCACTGCTTCTCACACTTGGTTTGATCATATATTATGAAATTATGAAAAAACAGATCCTAATTGGAAGCATCTCTGTTCTTCATGCATTTTACGCATTCTTATTAACTGTGGCGAAACGGCTTTTACTAACAAAAATTTTTTGTTTCCTTTTTATATATATTTTTATCATATTACAAATTATATTTCACATTTAAATATTTTTACTTATCTATTTTTATTAACTGTTTTTCCTTTGTTTGATTTTATTTATTTTTCGGTTTTTGTTTGGAAAACACATCATTATTTTGAATCGTTGCGGATGTTAAAAACAATGGGAAATTTCTGTTTGCCGTGTGAACGCATGGAATGGTTCATTGAAATAAAAAACACCTACCCCCGCCATATCGCACATTTTTTAATTATTATTATGGGGTCTACATTTTGGAAAACAATTGGCATCCTTCTTTGATAATACGCCAGGCTCAACCAATTCAAGCGGACCTGGTAAACAAAGTGGCAGGGAGTCGCGTATCTGTGTCTCCAATTGTCACGGTAGAACCGAGAAGAAGAAAATTCCATAAACCAATTACCCTAACCATCCCTGTCCCGAAGAGCCAGGATCCCAATTCATCCCTAAGATTGCTGTGTTCTATTACAGGTGAGTGATCACACATTTCTTATGTTTAGTCCTAAATATATAAAATATATCAATATCTCTACTCTCTCTACATACTATTAAAAATAACTATTTTTTCGATAGTACAATTAGCGTTTGTTTGGTTTTGAAGTAATTTAGTATAGTATCTCTATCTATATATATATATATCTATATATCTCTGTTCCTTTCGTGCGCTGCAGTATTGTTAGTGTATTGTTGAGGTTAATATATATACAAAAAATAATACGTATCTCTAAAATACTACCACTACTTGCATCTAAAAAGTACGTTTTACAAAGTACAATTAAAATAAATAGTCAGTGAGCCTCCTTTGAGTAGACCTATAATCGTTTTTAATTCGTATGAATTCGTAATTTATTAGAACCAGTCCGTCTAGACTTTTTAAAAATGAAATTAGCTGTGATACGCTGGATTTGTCTTAAGTCTGGTGAATATTAGTAAAACAATTAATAATATAAATACAGTAACGATATTTTTTATCCTTCACTACTTGTCGTTGTTGCTGTTATTATACATTAGAAACATAACATAACAGGCTTGTCTAAAAAGTATTTAGCACTTTACGAGACTGGTTCTTAAAAATGAATTTTGTACTATCTTGAGATAAGACTATATGTTTGATGATGATTCTTGACAAATAAATAAATAGCAAGTAGCCCGTGGTAAAAATATAAAATGAGATAACTCACTTTGTTGAATAGATCTTTATCGTCAGTAATGAGTAGACAGACATCAGCAAAGAAACATGATATGATGAGCAAATATATCAGATTATATTTTTATAAAAAACTTATTCACGAAAGAGTCGTGTGTGTGATTTCTTTTTTGATATACTTGTGTCTCGAGTTTTTTAAATTATTTTTTTGAGTTAAAGCCACGCTGACTTTTGTGGTTTCATTTATTTTTGTTAGTAGCCATTTTGTTATTTTTGATCCATGAGATAACCACATAATACCATATATTATATCATTTGTGTGAATTTTGGCACTTGACTTGAGTAATAATTTCAAAGGCAATGTGTCTCACAACTTTAATGATATCGATATATCAGAACATATATATATTATTCTCATAAATAAATTCATAAAATTATGCCCATAATATTATGTGAAAGTTATGAAAGAGAAAGTGAAAAAAAGTCAAGCGCCAAACATACATACACTGACCTTGACGTATAACATAACCAACACTTATATATTATTCGTCCAGTAAATCATTCTAATTTAATTACTGTAAAGTTTTTCCCGTATTGTGTTTGAATAATCTGTGCCTTACTTCTCATATAATTATCATTATTACATATAGACTTTTCCGTTCTCTTCCTATTAATCTTATACTATCTCCCAGTTTTTCTTGTGATGGTTTCTCTGACTTCCTTATCAGTCTTCTTGCTTTGCTTTTACTGTTGGAAAAAAGTCTTTTCATCTCATTCAAACAAAAAAATTGTCTGTGTTGGGTTTTGTTTCAATCTATGATTTCATTATTTTCATTTCTTTAAGTGTGTAAAGGAGCATTGCGAACGTCAGTAAGGCAGTTAACATTCAAAACCGAAACACTTGAAAATGTAAAAAGTATACACAACAAATCAATAATTATAATACTGTCAAAAAGAACATCAGTTCAGTTCAGGGTAACGAAACGGTTTAGGAAATTCAGAACTTAAAGAGAAGTGTTAAGAAAAAATAGATGCAAATTCGATAAATCAAAAAATGATACTGTGATAAAAAATAACAGCTAGAATTTTTAGACCCTTTTTGAAACTAGAAAGGAAGTTGTAAGAGCAGCAATATGAAAACTTTTAGAGGAAAAAAACATTTGGTTTGTAAAAAAAACATCGAATTGTTTTTAGATTATAATTTGCTAATTTCATTTCACCTATTGTTTGGGCTTACTGAGTGCAGGCGTGTTTCGGAAAAGATCTCTCAAAGGTAAACATAAATATCTTCTCCCTTCTAATAACTCTTGAATCTCTCACAGACGTCTTTAATATATTATATATATACTCTTCTTTATATAATATAATACTTAAATATTAATAATAATATATACTTTAATATCTCCTTGCACTTTTTCTGCCTTCTTTTTAACTCAAATCTCTCTCAGTTCCGTTAATTTTTCATTCAAAATTGTATTCTCAGTTTTATTGACAATTTGTGTTTTATAAATTCCAATCAATCCCTTTTTAATCAATTTTTCATTCGTCTTAAAAACAAACTTATCAAAAAATACATAATATTATTACAAACACTATGTTCTTTTTCATACGGAATCAATGATCGGAACGAATGGAGAAAATCAAATTTTCCAAATTAACTCATTAAGTGTTCCAAAGCATTTCCACTCTATAGCAGTCTCATTGTTATCATTGTATAATTCCTATATTTAAAAAAATCAATGTTTGGTGTCATCGAACTTAACTTCCTATTCAGACGTATTTCACTTGTATACCGAAAACCACTCTCACTTCAAATGTCATTCCTAAAAAATATTTTCAAGCTTATATAATAACTTTTAATGGATATGCTAAAAATATGCATTATGCATGCCGATATACACTCTCGATATTTCACTCTTACATAAAAACGACCGACAATCGAGACAAAATATGGTTCAATAAGAACCTCACCTAAAAATATCAGTTTTTAAACACAAGCATAGTGTGACTTTCACCTTTTCACAAATCCACGTTAAACTTCCTACGATCAAATTACCCTATTTTAGAAATATCATTTGTACGATTCGATATTTTACCCAAAAAAATATGTTTGCAGTCAGCAGCGGTGTTTTCCTTCCAAATTTTCAAACACAACCTTTCACCACAAAATTGTCCAAAATTTCCAATCATTCAGCACATACAAAAAATGCCAGTGCAACTTACACTGAATTTATTTTCATTGTATCACCGTTACAATATATAGTACAACACTGTATAGGGTACTGACACACTATATTTAACTGGGAACTAGCTGCAACCGCGGTGTTAGCATCCACAAAATTTTGAGAGATAATGTCTAATTTCTCTTGTTTCATTAAATTTTCGTATTATTCGTAAAATTTTGCAATGTTTCTCCTGATGAATTTATTTCTCTCTTTATTCCACAAATATATATATATTTCTCTGTTCATTGTTTACTAATGTTTTCAAACATTCAATTATACTAAAAACTGAAAAAACAAAGATTTTGTGATTCACGCTGCACTGCAGTAAGCCTTGATCACAATATTATGAATCATTCCAAATATATCATATGTACCACCTGAATTTTCTAACTATTACTTTTCCATTTCCTCTCTTTATCTTTATTAAAAAACACTTTTATTCTCTTCTTAAATCTCTGTAATAGCTGTTTATGTACATAATTATTTGTAATGAGACATTTCTTCAGCGTTTTTGTATCTTTCTTTAACAATCCTAAATTATTAAGTAATTTTATCTTCCTTTCTCTCAAGTTAGTTTATTTTTCTCAATTTATTCTTCCACGACCAATCTCTTTTATTCTATATTTTTTCTCAAAAAGGTCTAACTGCAATTTTATATACCATGCATAATGTATACTGGTAGAATTCTATCTGTAATTTTAACTTCCATGCCATATTCATAACTGTCACAAATCTGTCTAAGTTTAGAAAAAAACATGAATTGAAAATCATGAACATCAAAAGTGACCTTTACATAGGGACCTTTTCCTGCACAATTTACTTGAGTTGCCATTTTGGTTTGTTTTCTCACGATTGAATATTTTTATTTATTTTTATCTCCAATCCTTGTCAAAAAATAATCCTAATACTATTTTATATTTTCTAGCTACCTTTCATTTCTCTTGCATCTGCTATACAAATTAAAATGATACATGAAAATCCAAAGCATCAAAAATAGTTTGGTTTTGGGCGGATGATTGATTTCCTTTTTCTATTTTTCCTTCTCGCAAAATTATTTTCCAAAACATATTACTTATAACGATATGGAAAACAAGTTGAGACTTTCTTTGTAACAATGACCGTTCTGCATGGAACAGTTGTATTTAATGAAAACTGTACTTAATCAGTTGATATCGAAAGATTTTCAATACTTTCTTTCTTTTAAAAAGGGAAATCAAAAGTGCTTAAGCGACGCTCTATAGTGAACTTTCTTTTTGTATATTTTTAATTTTGAGTGATTGTCACATGAACGTGCATGTTTGGTTGAACACTTTTCAAGAGAAAATCTACCAGACATTCATTAACAAGAATAATGATTTATAGACGAAATAATATTATGAAATACCAAACCACCAAGCAGCATTGACTGATTTATCATTTTATGTAGTTTTGGAGGATATACTACTAAGTTTTTTTTGAAGGAAATTGATTGAAACTGCTGTAATCATTGTTGTTGGTAGTGTCTAATATAACGCGTATGTCCTAGTCCTGTTGTTTGCGTGTGATAATATTATGTGTGCGATGTGTGTGAATGACTTATATTTTTAGTTTTTTTATGTGCTATGTTCTCATTACATTGATTTTGTGATAAGTAAATTAACGTGTCTCCATTTTGTTACCGCATGCCTTTTTCATGAACCTGGTAATTGACTTATATTTTTGTGGTGTGTTGGATGCAACCTTTAATGGTCATTTAGGTGGAACAACGAGAGCGCAATGGGAAGATGTTACGGGCTCAACTCCCCTTACTTTTGTCAACGACTGTGTTTCATTTACTACAACGGTTTCTGCCCGATTCTGGCTTGTGGACTGTCGTCATGCGAGTCATGATGTCACCAAGATGGCGACTGACCTGTATCGAGAAGCCATTCATGTGCCCTTCATGGCCAAGTAAGTCATGCGATTGTATTTTCTTGTTCATGTAACATGGGTATTTGCAATACATATATCACAAACCAGCTTAATTTGGTAAATGAGTTGCGAAGAACTCTTCTATGTAATTTAACACTTTGTCATGAAGTAACAAAGAGGATTTTCTTTTTCTGAAGATTCGTAATATTCGCCAAGAGGATTGAAACCACTGAAGCTCGACTACGAGTATTCTGTATGACAGATGACAGAGAAGAGAAGACCTTGGAAGGTATTTACCTTTGCATAATTAGCACAAAATGTTTTCAAGATTTGTTTTTCTTGTTGACACACTTACAAATTTTGTGCATGAGCACGTGACCAGTTACGGTGATGCTACATCATATAAATGTTTTTATAGGACAAGAAAATTTTTCGGAAGTGGCCAAGAGTAGAGATGTAGAAGTTTTGGAAGGAAAGCCTCAATGGATTGAAATGGCTGGAAACCTTGCACCTGTCACCAAATCAGGGGAGCAACTAAGGTTGAAGTTTTATGCCTTCAAAGAGAACAGGCTACCATTCCTTGTCCGTGTTCGAGATAGCAATTCTGACCCTGTAGGAAGAATAATCTTCATGAGAGAATCTAAGGTGTGCAGAATGGAATGCCTAAATAAGTGTCATAAATGAAATCATTGGATAAAATCGAATAAGCTTTATATATGTTGAAATATTTTATGCATACAGTTAAGTCAGAAGGGGGATCAAGTACCAGTGTGTAACCTCAACATCGTCCTGCCTGACCAAATACTACCAGACGAGCCATCAGCTCCACCGTCAATATCGTCCTCACCAAGACTGCCATTGCATACAAACCGTTATAATATAAAAAATGTGGCTTACTCCAGCACCCCCAAACAAAGTCTTCTCACGACTATGGGACCTGGAGAGATTCACAGAGCAGACCTGAAAATATCTGATGTTGCCAACCTTCTCGGAGATGATTGGGTTCCCTTAGCTCGACATCTCGGTATCACCGAACCTGACGTTTCAATTATCGAAGCAGAGTACCCACAAAGCCCTCACCAACAAGCTACCGTTATGCTCAGGTTATGGATGCAACAAGCCGGGGAACGTGCAACTGGAAATGCTCTAGAGAAAGCCCTTAATTCCATTGGACGTGATGACATTGTGTCGAAATGTATTGGAAACATTGCCCCTGTCACTGATGCGTCGGAGAAAATCTTAGCGCAAACCCATGTAGATGGCGTGAAAACAATTGAATCTCAAATTGTTGAACCCATTATCAAAACCGAGAAGAGAAACCTCAGCCTTGATGTCAGTTATGATGAACAAGACATTATGAAAGTATAAAGCAAACAGCCTTTGGCGGTTGACGAATATTTGGTTAACAACTCATCACATGCTATTTTGTTTTCTCAACAGGATTCAGAGTCCCTGGAAGAACTTAACAGAGCAGAAGCATTCAAAATAAAGCCCCAGAAAATTAGCACCCCTCCTGAAGAAAATGTGTTTGATGAGTCGAAAAATATCATGACATCATCTTATGAGAGAGAAGAACAAAAATATGTAGCAGAGGAGAAAGTATGCAGCAAAGGTAAGGATTTTTTCAATAATTCTTCCGCTTTCTTCATTTACAAATTATAGTTCTTCCGAACAACCACACATAAAGCAGTTTAAAAAAGGAATGTTTGGAAGCTTTTTGATCACTGAGAAGCTCAAGCTCCATAGTAGAACAAATCAAGATTATAATCCTAGCAAACTAAAAAAAGACCATGCCAAATGTTATGATGCTTGGTCTGCTTTTGAATCCGTTTTTTCTGCTTAATCCATTTTTTATATTGAGAATTTTTTATAACGTTTTTGTGACTAATCTATAAGTTAACGTCAATATTATAGCCTCTTGCTAAATATTTATTGTTATGCCCGAAAAAACAAAAGGCTACAAAAGTAACCTTGATTCAATATTTGGCTTTAAAGCACTTTTTACGCAACACCTTTTTAGCGGTAATGATTGATATATGGTACTGTTTATATTGACGCGTGTTGTTTGAAAAAAAAACTAATCCTTAACTTTATCCAACGCTATCGGCTGTTGCATTGTTGTACTTTTATTATCACGAGTAAAAATGAACCAGAACGAAATTGTTATTATTTTTGTTATTATACATTTGTTATTTTATAATTTTGTTCCTGTTATTTATATATTTGTTTAATTAAGTTATAAAGTTATTTACTACCTGTGTGCCACTTTGGTTCATTCTAAAGCTATTTGCATGTGAGAGCAAGTCACGCAGATGGAAACCTCCGTGCAGTAGCCTATATATTTCTTATTTGAATTTCCTTTTTGACTTGTGTCGTTGAAAAGTTTGTCATATAAAAAAATAATATATTGTACACTTCAAGAGACTCAGTGCGAAAGGAGCGTTGTGTTACATTAATAGTTTACGTATGATAATTATGTATTATAGTATGGCCTACTATTTTTACTTGCATAAACATTATGTATAAATATTTCATATTTGGTTAGAACCCTTAATACTTTATCCATTAGCAGCACCTTTAAATATGCTGTTCACTAAAAAGCCCGAGAGCTGAAAGCTGGACTTGTAAGAATTCTTTATGAAGCGTCCATAGAAAACCTTCAATTATTTTAGACCTTTTAACTATTATTACTATATTGCATTAAAACTATTGTTGTTGTGCCTTTTTTGCAACTACTACAGTATTACAAAAGTAGTATATTTATGCAACGTATTGAAAGTATGCGAGTAATATACAGTTTTTTATAAGATTATTTTTTACCTTTTAATTGCCTTGTCCGAGAATGGAAGACTTGCAAGTGTTCATAATAATGATAGCATAAGTTGTATTGAATGATGAAACTCCTACTCCTGCTGAAGGTTGATACGCTTAAGGGCTAAAATAATTTCTGGCATTAGTCAGTTCAGTTGTTCCTGAGAACCCCGCAAGTAAGGAATCACCACAGCATAAAGTAAAAATACAGGGTTATCAGTAAAAGTCGTGCGTGTGTGACTGTGGTTTTGTGCTTTGTGTACTGTGTGTATAGTCTCTTGAGGGAACTAATATTACAAGACAAAAGTTGTAATTAAAACAACTACTAATTTAACAACTCATTTTTGTTTTTATTAACTTGTTTGAACCAAATCCTCTTCGTAAGGTAAGATTTTAAAAGAAATTTTTCGATTTTTGGATAGAGTTCATAGCTCTTTTGATTACAGTCATGTTGTATCTGGCGAATACTCAAAAAATGCACGGAGGTTTGCAAACGCTTCGGAGGTATGAGTGTGTATATCAGACCAATTATTGCATTTATCATTCTTATAATTAACATCAAACCCTTTGGAAGAAAGATGCCAAATATTTTCATGGGAATACAAGCAAATTATGATCCAAGGCCGACGCATATACTTATTATTTTTTTAATTTTAAGTTTTCATCATTATTTTGTTATCGGGAAAAGGGAAGAATGTTGCGCCTGAATGTGAGTTTTATTTTTTATAATTTTGTATCAAGCCTTTGCCATGCCCTGCGACACTGCTTCACCTTCGTTCACGTTGCATTTTTTTGGTTTCTAAATGTACTCCACTTTTACGTATAAACACTTAGTGTTTCAAAATAATGTACAATAACTTTTAAAAATATTTCATTATATTCTTTTGAATTGAAGAAATATTTATTCATGTAGAAACTTTTATTACTATTCCCTTATTTTATTTAAACCTCTACAAACAGAGATTATGAATGTTATATGGTACTTAAATGGGGGTGGTAATTATGATAATTACACAACGGTAGTCACCCTCTGTAAAAAAAACAATTAATAAGAGATCACATTACAACCTGAGATATAATATTTGCATTTTCTCGTCAATTTAATAACTTATTGCAAAAGTGATATATAATGTTCTACCTTAATGGCTTAGTTTTTTGGGCAAAAAAATTCACTGATTTATTAATATAAAGCTCCTTATTACTTACAATTAGATTGGCGCATTATATATTCGATTATATCTACAATTCGTTGAATTTATTAGAGTACCCGGCAGCAGCAATTTATGTTGTTCTAAAAAAATTCTCAAAAACCAATTGTTTCATTCATGGCTGCATTTTATATGCATTATTATTGTAATATTACAATGATTACTCTTATAGTGATTCAACACTTTTTCTAACAGAGAATGTTAACTATATTACTGCCTGATACGCATATATTCCTTATAATTACCATTTTTATTATAATCTCTATTTATATATATTTTAAATGTCTTGCATTATATTGCTTGCTGTCAGCCATTTAAATACATAATTACATAGGAAAAAACAGTTGCCTGTCCCTCTCTCTCTCTTATACTCACACCACACAAGAGAGAAAGATGTGTTCTTCTTTGTAGCATCATATATTTTCCATATGATTTCACAGTCCACTGGGATGGCCCAGGGGACCGAGAGACCAAAGCAGTGGATCGTTCTAAGTCCGAGGATTCGGTGGGGACGCCGGAAAAAACAAAGACTGACAAGGAAGAGACAGAAAGTCAGAGTGCCTATTATGACACTGGTATTAGCATGACAATGACCCGAGATAGGGAGCCCATAATGAGTGACACAGAGGGCGAAGTCTCAGACTTTAGTTTGACATCTCCCAAAAAAGAGACAGGCAGGTTTACAGTGACAAGATCTTTTGATGACATGAGTGGAGCTGACACGTTGACCGTTGAGGCAGACGAGACTACTCCTGACGTGTCTATGTGCCAAGCCCCTAGTCCTGTAGAGTCTAATGTTACGATTACTGCAGAACCCCCGTTAGGTATAGAGCTGGAATTTGAGAAAGAGGCTGCAACCCCCACTGAAAGCGTTGGTCAGGTTGATAAAGCATGTAGTCCTGTGCAAGTCGCAGCACCACAAACTACATCTCGATCACAACAAATTTCATTTGAAGCAGTTGACATTGGAGTGGGCACCAGTCCCCAGGAATCTGCGAATAAGGATGTTCTCACTCATCTCCATAATTTAACTAAGATGCCTATGGGTGATGATGATATATACAAGACTATAAAAGAGCATGCTGATTTAATGGAAACACAGGTAGCTAGCAAAATTACTACTAAAACGGGAAAGGAAGAGAAGAAGGAAGAAAAAGTTGTCATCAGATCAAAAGAAATTGATGTACCTCATGTGGAAAAAAAGGGAAGCGTTTCGGAATCAAGCCCACCTGTTGATATTCCAGCAGGAGGATCTGTAGATGATGAAGAAATGCAATTTGATTTAAGCATGGAAGATGAACCACCTTCATCAGTACCCCAGGAATCGAAAATGTCAGGAATTGAAACTGAAGTATTCGTGGAAACTATCACCTCAGCCGTGACAAAGGATGAGCCTAAGGCTACCACTACGACATCAGCAACTACAGTAGTAAAATCTCAAGGAAAGTCCTTCACTGTTTCTAAAACTTCCGTTAAGGAGGAAGTGAAACCTACTACAGAAACACAGGTTTTTAAATCTGTAGAAAGAACGATAACAAAAATTGCTCCACAGGTAATCAGTGAGCAAACTACAATTAAAACGGAAGATAAACAAGTTGAATCAGTTTCTATTGAAAAGAAAAAAGTTGACTTGCCTGAAAAGACAAAGAAAACTGAAGAAATTATCGTGGGATCAAGTGAAATATCTCAGGAGAAAGCGACAATACAGACTACTACAACTGAAAAAGAAACGGACACCAAGAAAGGTGAAAGCAAGACTGAAGAGGAGGAGCTTATATCCACGTCGGAAAGTCCCCCAACTGTTTTTGAAACAAAGGATTTGGACATTTCACAGTCGGAGGAGGAAGCCAAATCAGATGAAAGTAGAGATGAAGGGTTAACAATGAAATTAAAATCTGAAGAGGAACGAATCTCTCTTGACACAAAACTGACAGAAAAAGAGAAAGCAAAATCGATTGAGGAGCTGCTTGAGTTGAAAGGTGAATCGGTAGATGATGATGTAAAAATTATTGAAGTGAAGAAAGCGGAAATTCCAGTCATTGATCTTACAAAGGAAGAAGCAGACATACCTGATGGTGGAAAAGGATCCAAAGTTGAGCCTTCTCAAGAAAAACCCCATATATCTGACGAAAAGGTAAAAATTAAAGAGGAAAAGGTAGAAGAAACTTTCACCAAAACACAAGTCAGCGACTCGGAAACTAAAGATCAAATACGAAAAACTTCAAAGCATGAAAGAGTTGAAATAATGGAATTAACGGCATCTGCTGAACAGTCAGCTAAAGATGTTAAATCTGAAATTGAAGAGATCACAACAAAATCGGAGTCAAAAACAGATAAAGTAAAAACTGATATTGAGGAAATTACTGCTCAAGCAGATAAGAAGGCTGAAACTGAAAAGACGGAATTAGAGACTGTAATGAGCGAGCGAGATAAGGCTATGAAGAAAGTTGAAGAGGAAATTATTGAATTAACAACTAAATCAGAAGAATCTGCAAAACAGGAAGAGAAAATTATTGACGATGTCACGAAAGAAGCTGAAAAGGTACGCAGGGAATCGCTCAAAGTTACGCATGAAGTACCTCCTGTTGTCGAACAAACAGAATCGTCAAGTGATATTTTGAAAGATTTTTCTCATGTTTTTAAGGCCGAAGAGAAAGTAGAAGAAAAACCTGTTGAAACTGTTATTATAGAAAAACAAGAGTCCGTAGCTGCTAGAGTTGCTGAGATAGAAATGAAATCGGTACGCCAGAAAAGTGTTGAAAAGGCAGAGAAGAAAACTGCAGAAACCACTACAAAGGCGGAAAAGAAAGCAGATGATACTGTCGCAGATGCGGAAAAGAAAGCAGCAAAAACTATTGCTAAGGCTGAGGAAAAAGAGGCTGAAGCCAGTGCAAAGGCAGAAGAAAAAGCTGCCGAAATTGTGGCGAAAGCACATAAGCAAGAAGCTAAAACCATTGCGGCGGTAGAAGAAAAATTAGCTAAAGCCATTGCAAGGGCTGAAGAGAAAGAAGCACAAACTATTGAGAAGGTAGAAAAGAAAGCCGCTGAAATCGCCGCAATTACTGAGATGAAAGCAGCCGAAACCGTTGCAAGAGCGGAAGTGAAAGCAGCTTTTACAGTTGCAGAAGCGGAAAAGAAAGCTGCAGAAAAAACTGTAAAGGCTGTGGATAAAGCAGCCAAGGTAGATGACAAATCAGCTGAAATAATTGCAAAAGATCGAAGGGAATCAATTGAAGTTATTGAAAAGGCAGATGTTAAATTAGCAAAAGCTATTGCTATTGCAGAGGACAAGGAAGCCGAAGCCATCGCTAAAATTGAAGAGAAAACTGCTGAAAGTTTTGTACAATCAGAAAAGAAAGCTGCCGAAGCTGTTGCAAAGGCAGAAGAGAAAGCAGCTGAAACCATTGCAAAAGCGGAAGAGAAAGCTCTTGAAAGTGTTGCAAAAGCAGAAAGGAAAGCAGCAGAGACTATTGCAAAGGCAGAGGAGAAAGAAGCGGAAAGTATTTCAAAGGCAGAAAAGAAAGCGGTCGAAGCAATTGGAAAGGCTGATGAGAAACTTGCCAAAGCTGTTGCAAAAGCGGAGGAGAAAGTAGCTGAAACTGTTGCAAAGGAGCATAAAAAAGAAACTGAAGCCGTCGAAAAGGCGGATGACAAATTGTCTAAATCTATTGCAAAGGCACAAGAGAAAGCAGCTGAAACTGAATTATCATTAGAACGTAAACTTTCAATTGAAAAAAGTATGGAAATGAAAGCTATATCAGCTACTGTAAAAATGCCCGAGTCTATCATCCCAATTATGCCTACGACTGAAGTTGAAGCACCAAAAATTAAGAAATCAGGGGAAGTTTTAGATTTCCAATCCTTGTTAGCTGAAGGACTAGCTGAAGAGAAAGCTGCAAAGGACTTAAGGATGGCGGAAAAGGGTGAAGCAGTGTTTCTGGACGAAGATGGTAAAGCAGCAGCAGCTCGAGCTGAAAAACTTAGGAAATTGGTGGAGGAAGAAGCAAAGGCAGAGGAAGCTGCCGACGTGCTCAGTAAAATAACAGAAGAGGCTGAAGAAGAACCAGATTTACCTATTTCATTTGAAGCACCTTCCAGTGAAATTTTTAAGAAGGTAAGCTTTGATAGTGTGAAACAAAGTACAGAAAAGGAATTTTCTGAAACAGACTCGTCACAAAAAGCAATAACAAAGCTGCCAGTTATGGAACCCAAACCAGAATTTACCATAGAAGGTTTCCGTTCTGAAGTTTCAAGAACCATTTCCTCTCAGCAAAGTGAGATGCAAACTGCACTCGCGAAATCTATTGGAATTCGAATGGGAGAAAAGGATACTGCTGACACGCAAGTAACAAAAATAGAAGAGACTATAGTGACAAGTATTCCTGTCACAAAGGAACTTACAATTTCATTGACACAACGAACAGGAAGTGGGGAAGCGGAATCAAAAACTGTAACAACTGCAATAAGTGATATCCCGGAAGATACTTTGAAAACAGAAGTTTATAAATCTGGTGATGAAAGTAAACCAAGGACGGAAATAATTACTACTACTGTTAAGACTGATGATGGCATTATTACTACGCGGACTGCTACTTCTGAAACGACTTTTAAGAGTGTACCTGATAGCTCATCACCTTTCATTACTGCCACTACAACGACAACAATAGTTAAAACTGAATCAGAGGAGAAGCGTGAAAGTATCCAGGATAAGTCAGCAATAAAAGCTGGTGTTAGTACTTTGGTTATGGGTCTTGCTGCAGGAATCGCAGCAAAAATTGCAGAGGAGCGACAAGATAAATCACAAGGTGACGATTCACTGTCAACTGAAAGTTCTGACCAAGGTCAATATTCATATGGTCCTTCACATCCGGCTGAGGGAATACTCAGCTTAACTGATCGATTCAAGGATAAGGAATCAGAAGATGCTGGAATAATGGAACAGAGTTTACCTGAAGACTTGTTATCTTTAGAATTGGATCAAGGACATTCGTCTTCTTCCAACTCAGAGGCTGCTCCTATTGAGGAAGCTGTAGTTGAACAGGAAGCAGGAAAATCTGTACAAGCGATACCCAAACTTAGTGACACGAAACCAGAAGGTTCCTCAATAATTAAGATTGATGAACGTACTCATGAAGATGTACTCTCAGATTTAGAATCACAAATCGCAGAGTTTGGTGTAGAAACTCAATCCAGTGTGAAGCAACTTGAAACGACTAAGAAAGTAATAAAAATGCCAGAAACTGTTTTCAAAGTTGAAGAAAAAGTGAAAGCACAAATTGAAGATGATTCTCATATGCAAGCTGTGAAAACATGGCAGGCTGATGATGATGATGTTCCTGCTATTGAAACAAAATCGGAGAAAGTGGAGAAGGTAGATGAAACGAAAACCAGTGGAGAAACAGTCTCGATACTGCAAGAACTGGAAACAGCTTCTAAACAAGTTGAAAGCATAAAAGCTACTGAAATACAATCGGTTACATCCACCGATGTTCAGCAAATTGAAGAAACGATAGCCAGTAAAGAAAAAGAAATCGAAATGTCAAAGGACAAATCATCGATAAGCTTGGAGATTGGTGACAAAGTAGTAACTATTTCGCAATTTACTGGTGAAGAAAAATCCAAAGTTATTTCTGTCGATGTAATGGGCAAGCAAGGTGAAATTACTGCGATTGAAAGTAAAACAGAAAGTGAATCAATAAGTGCTGCGCCCAAACAGGTAGAAATCTCACCTGAAGCCACTTCATCAAAAGATACACAAAAAGAGGAATCCCAGGATGCTCCAGCACCTGGAAGCTTGAAAGAATCTGCGGCCAGTTCAATATCATCATTGGAGACTCAGTCAGAACTTTTGTCTGGCTCTGCTCTTGAAGAGGAGATTGCTCGTTTGGAACGTGAAGTGTTTGAAGCAACAAGTGAGGTGAAAACTCCAAAGAAGGGCTCAAAAGATGCTAAATATGTTGAGCATGTGTCTCATGACAAACCTCATCTTGCAGAGAGCTCATTAGCACCAATTAGAGAAAAACCTAATCTATTTCTCTTACAAGAGCAATTTTTGCAACACCAAGGTACTGAGAAAAGTGAAGTTGAGCAAAAGGAGTTGGAAACGACAACAACAACAACCACCACCACCACTAGCAGCTCAGTGGAGAAAGTTTCTGAAGAACCCATTCCTGCTTTCAAAGTAGATGAAGTAAAATCAATTTCCTCTGAAACTTTAGACGGAGGAAAGAGTCAAACTGATGATGGAAGTTTGCAGTCTGATAACTTGGAAACTGCCTCTATCAGTAGCTCCAGTTCAGCTGTGACAACTGTGGTTGAAAAATCAGACAGCCCTCTTACAGGAAGTGAACCAGACTTGCAGAAGAAAGCAACTGAAAAAACATCGACTCCACAGACTACACCCACACCACCAAAAGAAGCTGATACTTCTACTACTATTGCTAAAGAAGAGAAAGCTGCAGCAGCTCCAACTAAAGCGCCGGAGAAGCCAGAAAGGAAGAAACCAGATCAACTTATGAAAGATGTTGAAAAATATGTTGATGAGGCTCGTGAAGCAGCATTGCAAATAAAAACAGAAGTGAAAATGCTGAGACCAGACCTCACACCAACTCCAACCGATCAAGCAATGACACCTGTACTTAAAGCTATGTTGGGAATAACAGAAGGTGGAATTTTTGACGATGATAAACTGGAAACAGTACATGAAGCGGCTGAAGAATTAGCTGGCAGCTCATCTCAGTCATCAACATCAACGGAGAAAAAAGTTTCTCCGCAACAGGAACCTGATAAAACTGATAGAAAATCTCCAGAAAAGCAAGTGTTGACTACAGAAGCTGTAGAAGAATTTCAAGCAACCGGAGATCAGAGCCAATTGGCTACAACCAAACTTGTGAAAGATGACACACCTAAAGAAAAAGTTTCAAAAGTAAAAGAGACGGAAAGTTTCACACAGAAAATGTACTTTAAAGAATACTCACCAAGACCTGAGGTAACAAAGCCGGAGGATATAAAACCAGGTGCAACAACCCCACCACCCAGCACCACAACTTTTAAACCGAAGTCTCCCGTTACAGAACATAAAACGATTGCTACTCACGAATCATTTGTGCGAGAGTTCAGTGTGTCATTTGAAAAGGCACAGCCTGATCCAATTCAACGTGTTTCTCCCACGAAAGAAAAACAAAGGTTTTCTCCAAAGGGACCACTTTCTCCCACGGAAAGAAAATTTCCAAAAGTCCCACATTCTCCACCAGAGAGACACTTTGTTGAGAAATTCATGCCAAACGAGCCGATTTCACCAAAAGAGAAAGTATTTTCCCCTCAAGATGTACGCTCTCCAAGTGAAGAACAATTTTCTCCCAAAGAAGCCAAGGATATAGACCAAAAGGAAGTTGATACAAGAGAAGAGGAAGCCGAGGAAGAAGGATTGTCTAACACTTCTCTAGAGTCAACCGCAAAGGCTGACACTAGTGTAGAAGGAAAGGACACTGCTTTATTATTTATAGGAGCCACAACCGCAGCAGCTGCTTTGCTTACCACAAGCAATCTTACCGAAACCCTTTTAGCTAGTGCTACTGCCACCTCCTCATCTTCTGCAGGGGAGGAGGCAGCTAAAGCTACTGCAAAATCCCCTTTGACTACGTACGCCCCTGAGGTTGTTCACACTCCCCAACACATTCTCGAAAATGTGTCTGATCGGAGGAGTGCACAGGAACAACAGGTGGCTGCAGAAATGCAAACCGCAAAGGAATCGCTTGTAACCATTTCCACAACCACTACCACCAGTAGTAGTACCACCCAAATACAGTCATCCTCGCAACAACACAGGCCAATAGCAATTTCATCAACTTCCAAGCAAATCGTCGATTACGAATCTGTCGTAACAGAAAGACGTGTGGAATTGCAAGGAGAAAGGCGCAGCTCCACACCAGAGCAATCTTCTTTGGAGAAGAAAAAGCAACGTTTATTCGGACCAACAAAGTTGTCAACAAAAAAATCCCAGGCATTTCGCTACTCAGTGCCAGATTTGGAGTATCAAATTCACTTCCAAGAAATTCCACGACCTCGCTCAGCTCCAGCAATAATTACATCTGAAGTATTTGTGAAAACTTTAGATTTCGTTTACTCGCAAAAGGGACAAGTTCAAGAATCCTACAGTTATGGAGAAGGAACTCAAATATTCATTGGATCCTCCACAGATGAGTCATCAGCAGTTCATACAGCAACACATAGTTCTGTCAGTGGTGGCGCAAGTCCTCCAAGTGAACCTAAAGAGTACTTACAAGCAGAACACAGCGGTGTAGAAATGCGACTCAGCTCAGGGTCTTCCGGTGGTGAGGCAGTTCGAAGTCACGAAATTTCTGAAGCCTCATCAGTAAAGTCAGACTATTCTTCACAAAAGCAACACTCATCAGGTGGCGGAAGCTCACCAAAGGAAAAGATATCAGATGAAGGTAGTGAATCAATCAGTCGCGCATCCTCCGTATCTGGAGGTTCCGTAGACTCACCTCAAGTTTTACAACGAAGCCAGAGTCATAGTCACAGCAGTCAATCTGGAGGTAGCGTTGCTAGCTATGCATCTCCTGCTGTTGGTTCTGGCCCCATGTCAATTTCTTCAGCATCCGCATCCGCATCAGCATCTCATTCTGAACATTCTTCTGTTGGAGGAAGCAAGAAAACTTCACGATCTGGTTCTGAAGCCTCTTCTAAATCAGTTTCTCTCAAATTATCAACATCAACAGCCTCCTCCAAATCCAAATCTCATTCCAGCTCTAGCTCCATGACTTCTGTAACGCATTCCTCTTCTCCTAGTAAGGGCTCATGTAGTGTGACATCTGAGGAAGGTAGTGGGATAGTTGCATTAGGGGGTGGGGGTACTGGGTCAATGGGCTCAGGAACACAGTCACGATCTTCTTTGGCATCATCACCCATCTCAATCTCTGGTTCGGAGTCGAGAACGTCGGAGTCCACAGAGTTGCAAATCACTAGGTTGTCTCCGCCTCGAGTAGATTCCAGTGGGCAATATCCCACTGTTGTTGAGACACTTTCACCCTTCATCCAATTCACGTACTCCGTGAAAGGTAATTACTGATACAAATCAATCAAAATCACGAGAATCAAAAAATTTCAAAAACGTTATTAAACTTGTTTGCCAGTTCTCTTTCGTTTCGGTTCTTTTTACTTTGCACTATATCAACAGACAAATGTAAGGTTTCAATATAAAAAAATACTTATTTTTAAAAAATCCTATCAGTTTATCTAATACAACAGGCGTGTCTCAAATCCCAATTAAAACACTGTTGTGAAACATCTCACACCAAATCATTCATTTACACAACAAAACAACAACCCATTTGGATAAGAGTTATACTTACACATATGAAGCTTTAACAAGTAAATTAACTAGATGTGATGGCTTTCTCCTCCGAGATGAATACATTCAAGATATACAAACATACAATTCACTACACTGCATTGTTGAAAGTGGAATGCTCTATCGCATTTAAATTACTTAGCAAGGAGTAGTGTCCGGTCTGCATTTTCCAGATAGTCATATTAGTCATATAGGCCTCTTGTATGATACCAAAAGCACGGGTTCAATTAAACAATTGAACTAAATTAGAGATTAGCAGGGTATGGCAATATTAGTGAGCAAAAATGCACTTGGTAGTTTGCTTGAATTTTTTGTTAAAATTCATGAATGGTTTTTTATTATTTTAATTTTCCCAACATTTAAATCATGAAATATATTATGTATACATATTTTTATCTCTCTGAAATGGACAAGTTTTGTGTACAAAAATTTCTCAAACTGCTAAACTTTCTCCGTTCAACTTCTTCTTCGCCCCCCTTTTTTATCCGTGTGCACTCATACCATCCATCCCGAATGACATATTATGATTATAAAGTTTTCTTGTTTATTAGCATTCGCCGTGATAATTTGTTTGCAAACCTCTTTTGTTTAAGAGTCGCTAAAACGTTTTTTTTCGTTATGTATATCTTCTATATAACATTAATGATATGGCGCGTAATTATATTTTTGTTTGCTTTGGTTTAATAATTTACATAATTTTTTAGTTTAAAAAAATGGTTAAAAGTTTTAAAAAATCAATAACTAAATATACATTGATTCGTCATCAGGTGAAGAAAGCGAAAATCCTGACCACGACCAATCGGCTTAAAGCAAAAAAATACAATTCTTAATCAACATAGTCATCTAACTTAATATGAGAATCAGCCAAGATATGGCACTAAATGGATCTGGGAATGAGAATACTAACAATCGCCCAATTCCAACAACTTTAAGACCCGAGTCTCCACCAGGGGGCGATGAAAATGCTTTAACAGACGTGGAGGATTTGGATGATGCAAATGTCCCGTTAATCCAATCCCCAACAGTTCCAGTTCCCATTAATTCTAATCAATTCACTAACACCAATGCATTAAATGTACCTGATAGACGAAGAAACAGTGACGACGGAGGAGATATTACTGACACTGAGGTAATGTCTGAAAATGAAGAAGAACCAGACGAAGAAGCTAAATATCTAGGAATGTCTGCTGAAGAAGTGGACAATATTTTACGAAATTATGGCAATGAAGGTGAAGAAAGCATTCAAGATCACTCGGGGGATCGAATTACAACATCACGACATACTGTATCCAGACTCTCCGTAGCCGGGGCTAAAGCTGATGAGGATGAAGCATTAACTGATGTGGAGGATATGGAGGGAGACGGAGAGATGGATATAGATATCATAGATACTGATGCCCCAGGATTTAATCCGACAGATCATGGTTGCTTTGTTGAATTGCTTTGTGGTATGGACCTGGGGAAAAATGAAGTTACCATTACCGAAATAGATCCCCACGCAGCACCACAGGCAGTGCAATCAGATAGAAAATATTCTCTAATAGAATTCCTCCAAAGTGAAGACGCTCTTACTGAACTAGAGTCATTAGCTTCAACTCCCAGACGACTTTCTGTAGATCGAAATGCCCACAGCCAACTTCGCCATCCAACTCCCGAACTCCCAGTTGACCCCATGACAGATGAAGAGTCTCTTGACGATGGTCAGCCTAGAAGGGCATATCTTTCTCTTGGGGGTCCTCGATCAATTACTCCCTCAGATTGTGGTGATGAACGTCTATATGAAAATGCCACAGATGAAGATGATTTTGATGAAGAGGCTAAAAACAAGAAAAAGGCAAGCCTGGGAAATGCATTATTTGTGGACGACATTGATCAGGGAGCCCTAACAGATTGCGAAGATGTTCAAGACTCTGGTGATGAAGCTGATGTGGAAGACGAATGGAAACCTGTTAAGCCTGTATCTGATGCAGACCTGGAAAAAATATTTCAAGCTAATGTTTCCGCTGCTCAAACAAAAATCAGTATGAAAAACCAAGAGCCTGAAGAGCCATACCCTGAAACACCCACTGACGATGAAGAAATTCATTGTAAGCTAATTGACTCCCAGGCACTTACCCCACGACTTGTAATATACAATCATAAGGACCAACTAGCAATTGAGTCGGAGGATGAAGGGATGGGTGGGGGTGTAACAGATGTAGAGGACTTTTGTGCTGCTGATGATAACGATACAGGTGAACCAGAAGCATCATCATCCGCCCAAGCACTTCAATCAGAAGCGAATGGAAAAGTTATACAAGAAATCTTGGATGCTCACTTCTCCTCAGTTTCAATGCGAGAATCAGAGATTCTGGAAAACGGCAAGGATTCAAGAAGGAGTTCCAGAGGTCCTGACACTGAAACGGAAGAACTAATGGACACAAGTGTAAAGAAATCATCAATTACATGTATTCCAGAAATCATTATTCCTGAGGGCAGTGAAGCAAGTTCTTCCGGTGGAAACTTGATTCGAAGGAGAGGGAAAAAGAAACAAGCGAGAAGAAGTATTTTTTTCAATTGTTTTTCTCACAATCAATTCGAATTCGCACTATAAAAAATCAATACAATGATTATTTATTGAATGCTGTATTTTATTTGTATTTTTAAGTTATGCTGTATATTTTACGTTTGTTGTTATAATTATCATTTTTTGGTTTTGTAGATGTTATCTTATAGTTATTATTGTCAGCTTGAGCTTCTTAGTGCGGTCACAGAGTCATTCAATCAGGGATTGCCAAATACGTCATAAATCTGTAATGAATCAATATTCATTTTCATCCAAACTCTCTGATCTCTGGGAATATTTCACAAACAAGTCATTTCACATTATTCCTTTTAAAATATTGAAATGTACTTTTTGTAGACAAAGTAGACAGTTTTATTGAAGTACACCAACTTCTTTAAATCATTCTTGTAGATTATGTAAACATGTACGTAACATCCGTTGAAGTATTTATTATTATTATATAGTTTGTTTTATTTCACCTCTTTATCCCACTTGTATTTCCAGAACGTGAGTCCGCACAATCTCAAATTCCTGAAGATGAGCCAAGATCAGGTAAGTTGTAAAATGACACAGTAAATTGTGTTCCGTTTTTTCTTTTGTTTCATACAAACTTAATGACGACGAGATAGGAATGGACATACAAAATAAAAATATATAATTTCAACTCCATTCAGCGCTCACTCCAAAAAATACATTTTACTTTAAATTTTTCTTGTATTATTTCATTTTTTATGTATTATTTATTTTTTCTCACTTTCATTTTATTTTTGTGCTTGCGTTGGTCATCGATGATGGTGTATGGTGCTTTTGATATTGCATGCTTCGGGGCTGGGTTTCAAAAAAAACTACTTCACATTAAACTCTTACTGTCAGGTCATTAAATTAGCTTATTCATATTTTAACAAAAAACTGTGTAGCTTATCTGGTGAAAGATAGGGGTTAAAATTTACGTATGTAGGAAAAAGCCTGAACAAAAGCATGCTTAAATTGAAAATGGTCAAACTCTTTTTTAAATGTTTAAACCGAGCATTCTTGTAGACTTGCGGTGAAGGGAATTTTTTTATTGGTGTACATTTTTATTTCTTACTATAATTTATATATTATTTATTGGAAACGAAGAAATGAAATCTCCTTCATCCACATCACCAACAACATTCTATGAAACAGTAGCACCAAATATCTGCGTGAGTCCTGGACCAGGCGCTCACGATGACTTGTTTCGTTCGCATGGAACAAAAAGTCCATCTGTGATTTATGACACCAGCGATGATGGGAAAGCGAGTCCAATTCATGCGGAAATCAAACTTCTCGTGAGAACCTCAGAAAATGGAAGGGAAAGTGTGGAAATTAGAAGTCTGAAGGAGGTTGTTGTACCAACACCACCACCGGTTCCATCGACTCCATCCCCTGTACCACCGTCAAGTTCATCATCCCTCCCTCCAAGTTCCCCTCATTCTTGTATGAAACGCACACTTAGTCCAAGTGATAGTAATAAAATTTATGAAGACGACGTTGACGAGCGGGTGGAATCACCCATCCTCACTCAAAAATTGGTCGTTCGCTTTCAAGAAGGTGATGTGTTTAAGTAGCGTTTGCTTTTGGGTGAAAAGTGTATATATTTAACTTTCTCTATAATAGCTTACCTACCTATTGTCCAAATGCCAACTTCAACTTTCTGCTGATATTTGTGCCATTGTATATTATGCGTGTAGAATACTTCTCTTCTGCTTCATCAAAGCCAAGTTAACTTTATGAGCTGTGGAATTTCGCCAAAATCTGCTTTTAACTGATATACTTATACCGATACCTCTGTCTACTTACAACTTACGAAATGACAAAAAATATTCTCCCTAACATAACAATACATCTTTTGAAAAATACTAAGAAAAATTGATACTTTCTCCCAAACTTTTAAAGTGTTTAGCTCACACTTTTTTTCTCTTACAGACTTTTAACTACATGAGCAGTAAACTATTTTAATTTTCAAAAAAAAACTACAATTTCACTTTTTATGTACTGATTAGTATAACACCAGTATTGACATAGTACTCAGAACACAACAAAATACCTTAAAACCTTTTTTATAGGTAATTCATTTAAAAAAGAGAAAGTACTGAACATTATATCATCGTCGATTTACAGATCCTGCCCATGTAGATAGAACAGAAGTAATTCATACATACACAGAAGTAAGTTCCCCATCCCAAACACCCAAAGTATTCCAGGAATGTTTGCGAACCACGACTACAACCACCACCAAAACCACAAAGGTTTTGACTGGCCGACGTGGCCAGGATGAGGAGAGTCCAATACCAGGTCGAGGTGTAGAAATAACTGAACTTTTATCTGATGATGACATGGAGTCGCAAATTGTCTCAGAACCATCTGAAACTGTCACTGAAATTGAGTCACATACCATCACACAAAAGCTGCAACAACAGACCAGCAAACCAGACAAAATTATGGAAGAAACTGAAGACGAAAGTGATGGAGAAGTGGAACAACACAAAGCTATTGAGGTCGAGGATGATGAGAGCCTTCCAAACCAGACTCCCATTAGTCTTGACTCTGGAGACCAATCGGAAGAAGTCGAAGCGTCTCCTAATAACGGTCATGATGTTGTCACCACCGAGCTCATTAACACAAGTGAGTATGGTAATGAAATAGTGGATGATATCATATCTGAGGCAATTTCAAGAGTTAATGATCTAGCTCCAGAAGAAGATGAAGTGGAGGAGCAATATGAACAAGAGCAAGTAGTACAGGAACAAGTGGAACAAGAGCAAGAAGAACTAGAATTGGAGACTGAAGAAATGCAACAACTAATTGAACAAGATCTTGATGAGCCCGTTGAGATCCAACCTGATTTCAGTGGTGACGTTGGTTATGGTGGCAATGATGAAGTTGTGGAACCAGAACAGTTAGACCCTGACTCTGAAGAGCCATCGAGTAAATCTGATCCTATCGATGAGCCATCACTTACTGAAGACGTAGCAGGTGCTTCACTTTCAGTAGAGCCTGCTGAAGAAGGAACTGGAGAAAACGAAGCTGAGCCTGAGCCTACTGCACAAAAAACTGAAACTACTGCTTCTGGTGGGAAGAAAAAGAATAGGAAAAAGAAGGGAAAGAAAGGTGGTGGTGGTGGTGGTGGAGGGGGGAACGGGAATTAATTTGACTAAATCGTAAGATTTTTATTTTTGTTTTATTTTTTGAATTGTTTGTGTGAATTTTCTTTTATCGAGTGAAATTTTTGTGTCTCATGATGCTCATGTTCCATTTTTGTAATGAAATCTACGTTTTTGACCGGCCAAAGTAAGTGCTACTAATATTGGTCAATAAATTACACTAACAGGTTTCATTAAATTGTTGACTAATTCATACTCACCTTCATATTCAGGTGCTGATTAATGATAAAAATAGCATATAGTATAGGTCATCAAGTCATCATTCATGGCTGTATGTTTTGTCTGCATTTCGCACATTTGCTTTTGTGCTGGTGGATCTTCTTATCATATAATTTTGTCCATTATATTTATGTGGCTAAAAATGCATGTACAAATTTTTGACAATTTTTGTGGTTTTACGAAGCTTGCATACGAACACACAACACACGTGTTAATCAAGGTACTTTCACTTCATATCAAAATCAGGCATATAAATTGTGTTTTTGAAATCAAGGGTTCCTTTTCGTCAAAATGATAAGGATAAATTAAATTAAGTAAAATGGTGAATGTGTACTTGTGATTGTGAACTTTGCTGATTGCGCTTGTAAACTCGGATTATAGTTTTAAAGTTATTTTTTGTATAGTTTTCAGCGTTTATCTACACAATGTCTGGTCCTGTCTTGTGTCACATTTTATTTTGCATTTGCCAATATTTGTATGTATGTATGCGTGAGTAAATTGTACTTTTTGTAGTTTTAAATTATATAATCATTCATGTTTTTGACATATATAAAGCAGCCAGTGTCAGTGTAAAGTGCAGTGTTTTTTAGTTTTAATTTCCGATTTGCAGCAATATAATATATTGTTTATCTATTATTTCCTTTCAGTTTTTAGTTTTCTATCCTATTACAAAAAAAAACAGAAAATAAAGACCACTGGCAAAAAAATCCAAGAAACATTATATTTTTTGTGTGACAACCAGTTTTAAAGAACATCATTGAGATTTGTATTTGACCATGTTTTATACTTATATGTAACATTTGCGTTTTCACACTAATTTCAAACTAACTTTAGGAACGCGAGACATGTCTGACGTCTCCGCATCGCCATCAAGAGTTGTGGACAACGTTGGAACTTTCACCGAGCGTCACAAATTTTGGAAGGAAAAGGATGAAGAGGAAATGAAGAAAAGAGAGTCCGTCACATCAATTGAAGACTACACACAAGGTTTTGACAACTCTGCTTTCGCTGGAGTGGAAACCATTGACACAAGAACGCTTGTCGAACAACAACCAGTGGTTCCACAACAACCTCGTCGAACCCCAAGTCCATATGAAATAGAAAGAAGCAAGGAAGCCATTTTCCTTGACACTGACGATCCAGCCCAGGAAGCTGAAGTACAGCTTGAAGACCTCGTCCAATTTCAAGTTGGACAAGGCGTGATTGAGACACAAAGACAAGCGTCTGCACAAGTCGAACCATCGCCTGAGAGAAAAGTTCTTTTTCAAGGAATGTCGTCTTCCACCGAACGATCTATCAGTATTGATTCAGAGCAGCAATTAAAAGAACAAATTAGTAGGGAAATTTTTGAGTCAGAATTGGCAGAAAAGATAGAAACGCTTGAGCCAGAAAGTAAGAGTTTAATTCAGGAAGAGTATGAAATTCGAGATGACAGTCCCTCAGGGGATGACAAAAGTGAGACTGAGACAACGGAGAAACTTCAATCTGCAATTGCAGCGGGAGAAACATTAGAAGACGTGAGAAATATGGCGTCTGCCCTTGTTTCCGAAATTGAGTCAACTGTGGAGAAGAAGTTTGAAGGGGTGGAAATGAAGCCTTCAGCACCATCAAGTGTTGACATTACCGATGAGGAGCTTATGTCCACTGGCGGATTGTCATCTCCAGAACCACAACGATCCTCCAGGGTAAGACAACTATTACTTTTACAACTCCCATGATTTTTCTGAAATACATGAGTTTAGATTTAATGAGCCAATGATCATTCTATATTGTTATTTTCACTCCCTTTTTACTTTGCCACACGACTGGATGTGCTTTGTTTTAAATATTATCCATGTAGTGTGAAGAGAAAGTTATCTATTAATTTCAATTCGACTTTCAATTTTAATTAACTAGACAATAATGTGACAAATGACACTCAATTGTTGTAAAATGTGACTACATTTTGTAGAGGAGTATTTTTTATCCCTTTATGTTTTAACTTTTATTACACCTCTGTTTTAACATAAAAAGAGAAAGTTAAACTAGGAAATGTTAATATTGTACTTTTTAATGTACGCATTGACCAGTTTGACGAAAGCGCAGTAAATATTTTACGAATTTGCTATGTTGCCGCAAACACCTTATATTTCAGTAAAAAATGCGTACTTCCTAAACGCTCATTACTTTCCCAATAATTGGAGACATAATTTATGAGTAAAATTGGGTAAATCATACTGCGTGTAAAATGCCAGAAAATGACATAATTTAACTATGATTTTTATTTGAATATTTATACAGTTGGAGACAAATGAAAGGCAAGAGTCTGGAACCGACTTCCCAACGGGTAGCTCTGTAGGAGGAACGGAAACAGGGACGCCGGATACACATGCCGTGCGTTCATCATCATCAGGCGAATTTTTCACAGCTCACGACGACAACACCATCAA
>JAQFXM010000987.1:0-37873 GCA_034693345.1 Entomobrya multifasciata | reverse complement strand
GGGTGTGAATTTCCCCCTTGCCCGATTCTAGGGTGTGAAGGATTCACACCCTTCACACCCAGTACTGGCGCCCCTGTATATATATAACATATATATGTATATATAATAAATTTGATATGTCATGAATTTAACACACGCCTTTGTACCAAGTATCCACAAAGTTAATATCTGCTGCTACGCTATATCCTATATCCTATGATGCTTGATATTTTCCCACAGCATGGAAACAACATGGAAGATTGAACATGCTTTCTAGCCTAACGGTAATAAATGTAGCACTGGAGAATAAAGTAAGTACGGTTATGGCACTGTGAAGAAGAAAGATGAAAAACTAAAAGTCATACATCATTCTTGATCCGGGAGAAACCACGGCCATATCATCAACGTGTAATTTGCACAGCACATGCACACATGAAGTAATCGCTACGTTTTCAGACTTCCAAATACATACCAATTATTTTCAGGTGACAAAGCACGAAGTTGATTTGAGATATTGGAGCAGAATAAAAAAAGTCATGCATCGCTTCAAGAAACTCAAAGGAAAATAAGGTTTTGTAAAAAAGGTGAAAATTGTAATACAATAGACAATTTATAGTTTGTGCTTGTAATGTTACACGTTATGATATATAGGGTGTATTCAAGGCAAATTTGCATTTAATGAGCCTATGGTATTCAAGGCTTTTAGTATGATTTTTAATTAAAACGCTGTTTTATGAGGATTCTATTTGATTAACAAACGCCAGGTCAGATACTATAAGTAAATATGCATAAATCATTTATGAACGCGAACGTTGACGTTGACTGACACCATATTTAAATGCACGTATATTTTGGTAAATCGATGGAATGCGTATTTATCCATGTGGTTTTATTCAAAAATTTAATTCTTGTAAGAAATTTCGGAATAATTTTTAAAAAGATGAGCTAAGCAATAATTAAGAGGACATGACAGAGCTATTTTATTTTACTAATATTCTATATTTTAACCCCTACCATGTATTTTCATTATTGCACAACCTCACAACGCAAATTGCCATGTTCAAAATATGAAGGTTTAAAAACTTACATAGTGAACTTATTAATTTTACGATGTAATTACACAGATACACTATTCCTTGCAGGGGAGAAAAATAAGCGGACGCAGGCATATTGTTGACTGTGCTGTGAATCAACAATACAAGTATAGTAGCTTTTCTGGACAGTGAGGGAGTTGTTCAAGTAAAACAATCAACTTTGAGAGAAGAAAAGCCAAAGCCAATGAAGCTTCATCACGATGTGTAATTTTTAAAAGGCACATCACAGCAAATACCGTGAGAGTTTTTTCCTCCGGTTCTCATGAAAAATATTAGCTATTTATTTCTTTGCTGTAAGAAAGTTGAGCCCATATACATATATATATGAGTACAATATAACTACCACCTTTTGTCTTTATTTAATGCATATATACAACGTATTATAAAAGTATTATGTATGCATTAGTCATGTAGTGTTCTTATTTTTTATTATAGGTAAACTTAAAATTTTGCGTTGAAAATGTTCATGTTATTTGTTTACTTCCACTTAACAATCTTGATTCATGATGATTATGATGCGATTCCTGTCTACTTAAATGATGTGAAACACACATAATCCCCCACACGCTATTCCCTGGCTTATTCTTTGTCACATTATGTGTTCCAAACGTAGTAGGTTTTCTGATAGCCACTCGCACGGGGTAGTTTACAGTGTTTCCTCCAACAAATTGAATAATACTTCAAAACTCAGAAGCAAAACTTCAACTTTTAGAGCATTTACAGAAAAAAGACAGAAAATATAATTTGAAAAGGACCTTTCCAAAACTTTCACGGTTTCAGCATACCAATGCGATAGAAAAAATACCGAATTTAGGTATTAACCTTTTGAATTTCGGTAAAAATTCTATAAAAATACCTGTCATATATGTGTATTTGCAAAACCTAAACCTACTCATCTTGCAGTATATGTGTCTTATATGAAGTTGAGTGGTACTGCCAGTTTAAATGTTAATACGTTATCATACTATGACTTTACTGCGTAGAAGAAGTTAACAAGTGTGCTATAGTGAGTATTCTGGATATGTGTACAAAAGCTGAGTAGAGTAGAGAGTATGGCTAATTTTGTAAAAGTTTTGCCAACCCTTTGTTGGTATCTCGTATTCATTTCAACCAATCGGTATTGGCAAGTGGACGCGTTTAAAGGGACAGTTTTCCAATTTACTCATGAGGTCTCGCTTTCATCAGGAATTAAAGTAAGATGGACCACAAAAGACCCAGAATGGATCACATTCGAGATGAGCAGTCCAACTACAGGTTATATCGGAATAGGATTTTCGCACACGGGAAGCATGATAGGAAGCGATATTTACATTGGATGGGTTGATTCCTCTGGAACGGCTCACGTAAAAGTAATTCCTATACCACTATTCCAAAAACCACACACGTGAAATTCCTTTTAAATCAGTGCTTGAGTAACCTTACCTTTTGTTACAAAAATGTACTTATTTGGTGATATATGGCTTATGACAAAACGAGAGCGGTGAGACCGTTGGCAAACAAAACGCACAAATATTCGTAATTCCTCATCAAATAAAAAATATACACATAATAATATACGTATATTGTCAGTAAAAGATTATTTGCGAAACGGTTTTCCGAAGTACACAAAAGGGTACAAAACCTCGTTTTGTGATCTGTCATACGACCACATACCAAACCACTACAATTGTTGGGTGGAATGATCCTACCGAAAAGTAAACATGTTTTTCTCTCTTCTTCCAAGGATTACTTTGCACAAACAAATGGAGCCCCAGTCGAGGATCCTCAACAAGACGCTGAATTGCTGGCTGCTTCAGAAAACGAACATGGCACAATGATTGTGTTCAAACGGAAAAGGGATACATGCGATCATAGGGACTATATCATTGGAGTAATTATACTCGATATTTTTTATAAACATATTTATGGCTATAGCTATTACTGATTTCCAAAAATAAAACGTAAATCAATATCAAATTTATACATGTTCCCTGTCGCACCAAGCGTTCTTATGTCATCCTGCCTGACATACTAATTTTCTGTGCTTAGATAAAATACGATATATTATATAATGTACTTGTACTTTATAAAGGATGACACTGTCTTTTTGCTGTGGGCTTGGGGACCTGATGATCCAACACCAGGCGTGGCGCACGATTTCCATTTATCATATCATGGCAGTAACGAGCTGAGTCGGGGAGCTAAAGGCATTCGTATGACATCCAAACAGATACAGTGGAAGTATCCTGATGACGAAGAAAAATATCCTAAAGGAATACAGCAGTATGATTTTGTGAATTCTAACGTAAGTTCTTGGAGAAAATAGAAAACAAACTTTATGATGATAAAACCTCTGCAAATTGTTCCATGATTCAAGATTCAAGCTATATAGTCCATTACTTTATACATGTTCACATTAATCAAAAATTATAGAAGTGTGAGATATTCCCAGGAGATTATTATGAAAATATTTCATCTGCCATGATGCTCATAAACATTAGGCTTATAATTAAATGAAGCATGGCTCGAATAACAAATCTAAAATAGTCAAGGAGGCATGGCATGTCGTATTACAGGAAAGGAACAAAGACAAATTCACTTTGCTTCGTTACAGGAAGACAATGTTTATTTTTGGGAGTGGGTGCAATGGTCCAAGAGAAGGACATGCAACTAAAAGCCCTTCCTTCCAGGAAAAAAATATTCTGTTTTCCGAAGTTTCAAAGGGAGCTAGACGAATAACGTGGCAATAAAAAAGTTGAAAACAAAATTATGTGCAGAACACAAGGATTGTTTGTAGTCAAAATGTTTTGAGCAATTAAAACAAGTGTTATGTTATGAGTAAAATATTTTGGGCTTGAATATGAAAAAATAAGTTATGTGAACATTATCATGCATCCCGACGAATAAAGTTTACACGATGAGTTGAAAGAAGAGTGTAATTATTGGCAATAGAAGTAATCCGAGTATTGTAATTGTAACTCTTGCTTTGCAGGTTCAAGTTCCCAAGGCGGAAACCTACCACCACTGTAGAATCATCAAGTTCCCACAACTTGAACAAAGGCAACACATTCTTTCCGTAAGCAAAAGAAAGCATTATATTGTATGTTACATGTTCATAAAATGATGTGATGCTGTGCAGGCAGCATCACAGTCTGTGCTGTTACAATCTTACAGTAATAAGATTTGAGGAATATAGTATGTACATATTATAGACGTGTTTTATTAGCTGACATATAATTATGTTTTGCTGAAGAATCCATCTTTTATGCCCGTAACAAGTCATTTGCCATGTGAAAAGGAAAAAGGAGTTAGGCTGATAGGATAATGTCTGCAGACTTTGTTACTTGGCTAATGGTGTCTTTATTGAACGCTGTTTCTTAAGCTTTTCTCTCTCCAGTTTTCTTCATTCTGTACTTGTACATTATAGTCATTATGAGTATTATCACTAGATACACACATACATACACAGTACAATATTCCAGTCCAGTAATCCTCCAAGTCCCTGCTTAAAAATCTATGCTTTTCTTTCGGTGCTTGATTTTATAGTGTACCTATTGGTATTGTTTGTAATCATTCATATTGGCACGTTGGTAAGTTTTTGCTTTCACCTGCCGGAGTTGCACAGTAGGCATTTTCTATTTTGTGGTAACTTGACTTGTAGTAAATTTTGACCTCCCCAAAAATAACAGGGATAAATAAAAATACTTCACGAATCTTCAATAGATGTATGTACTATACTATTTCTGTGTATCATATAAAAATATGCATGTATTCCTGTTGATACGTTTTATCAACCATTCACCATTGTCCAAATAAATAATATAATAATGTGCTGAAAAAGGATTTTCTTCTTGTTACAGTACAGAATGCTTTTAACACCAGAAAGTGTAGAGCACATCCATCGGGTAGTATTGCACAAGTGTTACGTACCCGAACTCGTCGGCTCAAGTGAAGAAAGTATCCTAGAAAAATATGTGGATCTCCCAGGATGGAAATGCTATGACTCTACATATCCGTCAGATTTGAAAAATTACTGCTCTCACTCCACAATTGCAATTTTAGGCAAAGGCTACGATGGATTTAAGTATCCTGATCATGTCGGAGTGGAAATTGGAGACATCACAGCTTCATCCTATTACAGATTGGAGATTCATTACCAAAATCCGGATGGACTGTATAGTGAGTACTTTTTCTTGTCAAATATGAATAAAATATATGTAATAATGGTAGAGAAAGTACATCATTTATACCACATTATGTTACCATTTACTGTTATAACTCTGGCTCACTGTCAGCATCTATTTCTCGGAAAATCTGAGCCGGATCATTTCCATGCATTCTGCATTCCACACAAAGGTCCAAAGGATACATCATAACTAGTCATCAGTCATAATATACGGTTTAGGCTTGTCTCCTTGTCGGATGTGTGATGTATCAATCACAATCAATGCTAAGTTTGGGTTTGAGTGAGCAGGGATATATTTTGTCAACAGATAAAACTTTTTCTAACTTTATTTCAGAAATAATGTAATTTTGTTGGACGCACAGCGTTAGCGTAACGCGTTAGCTCTACTTTTTTACACCACCTATTTCTGTCAACTTGACATTTTATTTATTGCAATTTTAATTTTACTCATATTGACCTAATTGACCCTTGATCCTTAAGGTAGTACATATAAAATCGTACTCAGCATTGTTGTGAATTCATTATGGTGATTTTAAATAAGGAGAAATTCCAAACATCTAGTAAAAAAAGTCTCTCAGTTGTATTTGTAATTTACATGCATGTAAAGCTCCTACTGAAAATGTGGAAAAAGAAAAAAAGTAACATTTTGTGAAAATGGTTGCAGTGATTGATAATTCTGGAATTCGAGTATTTTACTCTCCAAAAGAGCGTGAATTTGAAGCTGGGATACTTGTCACTGGACATAGAAGATCTCCTTTCATGACCATTCCACCCTCTCAAGCTGAATTTAACATTTATGGCATTTGTTCCGCTGAATGCATGTGGAATGTAAGTAATCACAAAAAGTTGCTCATTTTTATAGCAGCATATTTCAACGCTTTGATATATCGATTTCGTATTTTGTCAATGGAATTTTCTTTTTTGTAGGGACTGAACTCTGAAGCTACTAAAGTTGTAGCAGTACATTTGCACACACATGCTGCTGGAAGAAGAGTTCGTGTTAAACATATTCGAAATGGGAAGGAGCTTCCGCCTATTATGGTGGTGAGGAAAACGGAGCTATTAATATCTCACAATTTACATTATGCCCAAATTCACTTTCTTTATCAAATTATTTCAGGACAATCATATGAAACTTAATGTTCAGGAGTATCGACTTTTGCCAAGGGAAGTCAAAATCATGCCAGGAGATCACATTGTAGTACAATGCACATATGAAACCACCGGGAATGATACTATCATTTTTGTAATGCAAATGCAATACTTACTTGTGCCCTAAACCTGTCACTGAAAATTCTTTTGTCCAATAGTTCAAAAGTAGCACATTTAATGTTTCCTTAGGGTGGACTTTCATTATCTGAAGAAATCTGTGAAGCTACACTAGTATACTACCCGAGAGCACGTCTGAGTGATTGCAGAAGCCAGCCAGAGTTATATCAATACTTGGGAGCAATTGGAGTTATGAATGCAACAGGAGAAACTTTCCAAAAAATTAATGTTTCATATAGCCCCGAAACGTAAGAGAAAGTCCACACTTTTTACTCTTTCTGTTTATGTACGTTTACTTAAGTCATACTGATTCATTTCATATGGCTTAAATCCGTAATTACAATTGGAGTAATAAATTTTTCACAAAAAAATTATATGCTCCTGTATTTTTTTGTAAAAGAATTGATGAAGATTTTACACCTACTGATGATGCATACCTTTTGGAAGGATTCAGCAAGCCAGCTTTCAGTGATGTATTAATTACCAGTCCATCAAAGCTCAAAAACCGTTATTTGTACGACTACTTGTCCAGACTCAATTGGGGGGATGACTTTTTTAGTAAAATCGTGGAGCAGAAATGGAAGAATGGACTACACTATATGCATTGTACAGGAACCGACAACAATAAAATTCCAACAAGTGTAAGAATTCGGATTAATTTACGAATGTAGACATATACATACATGTTTACTTATCTACTAATTACTAATTGTGCTCCCATATTTTTAATAAAATTTGCAGAGTCACGTTGTTCCCTATCCTGTCTACGAAGATTATACGACTCCATCTCAACAGCCCGACAGATGCTTTCAGTGGGGGACTGAATCAGGGGCCTCAGTTACTGAAACTAGATTTTGCAAATTGTTCAGTTTACTTGTGCTAATATTTTCTGTTAGATTACTTTAATCGTAATAAATTATGTGTTTCAAAGTTCCTCAATCAGCCTCAATAGTAAGTATGATATGGCCATGATAATGACGCTACTTTGTGAAACACAACATAACACAATGAGCAGAAAAAATCATCATTTCGATTTACGCCGAATAAAACTTCAGTTAATTTATTAGTCAAAAATGTTTTATTAATGTTTAATACTGTTTGCGAGAGTTTATTACTGCGAGATTGGAATATTTCCAAAAAAGATAAAATATAAAGGAAACGATTAAAAGCAATGATTGTATGTACAAAACTTGAACTTACCAACAACTAATTACTTCGTACAATTAATAAAGTTAAGTTATTAAGGAGTAATAATGGGTTCATGAGAAATATGATGAAACACAAATGAAATAAGTCCAGATGAATGAACTTGCTTTAAAGCCAGGTCCGGGATACTCTTCCTATCTCTCGCGTGATTCCATTCAGCAAGATCAGAATTACAGTCACTAGTCTCAGGAGGTTTCTTCACCTGTATTCCATTAACACATCGCGTGCACTACGGAATAATTAGTCAGAATAGCAATTTATTAATTACCCATTTTAATTTTTCAAAATCAAATTTTCTAACCAAATTCATGAGAACAAAGAAAAATAGGGATACCTTTAAGTTATCATGAGTGTCTGACTCAGTATCTTCCTCCAATTTGAATAATTTCTTCAACATAGCAAGGTCAAACTTCTTCGCTATTTGGTCCTCATCTTGATCCACAATTGAACTACTCAAAGACTTTTTATGAGACTGTCTTTGTAGGATACGCTCTTCCAAAGTTCCAGTGGCCAGAAAACGGTAGACAAAGCATCTATAGTTAAACATTGGAAACATATGACGTTAGTTCATTACTATAAAATATTAGAAAGCACAGCTCCTCTTAAACTAAACTATAACACTTACTGCTTCTTCTGTCCATCTCGCCAAACTCTGGCCATGGCCTGTGCGTCATTGGCTGAAAAAATAACATGAAATGTACATGTAAAAATGTAAAAACGTATTAGAAAGAATGATGACTGTAAAAGGATTCGAAATATATCAATACCTGGATTCCAATCAGGATCAAACATGACTAAACGATTTGCTCCAATTAAATTTAAACCACAACCCCCTGCTTTGGAACTCAGCATAAAAATAAAATCATTCCTATTCGTCGGGTCGTTAAATTTGTCGACAACTTTCATTCTCTTCTTAATTGCCATGCTGCCATCCAAACGAACATATCCATATCCTCTGAGCTGACATAACTTTTGGAAAAAGTCCATCGTTTGCGTATAGTTAGAAACTAATACAACTTTGTCATCACTTGAGGAGCGAACAATAGCCAACAACATGTCTAAAACTTGAAACTTTCCTGAAGCTTCAATACATAGTTTTGAAGGTAAAGGGTCCTTTGTCAAGTCTGGATGATTACATAATTTTTTGAGCTGCGTGATCGCGGCCAAAGAGCTTGCAGATTTTCCTTTTCCTGTTGCTGAACTTGAACTTGCAGTAAAAGCAGTTGCGAATTCTTTGTAACTTTGCTTTTGAGCATCCGTCATACGGATGCAGACAACCAATTCAACCTTTTGAGGCAAGTATTTGGTTAGAAGGGCGGATGTTCTTCTGATCATACATCGCTCCACAGTTGCAGTTAATTCACGAAGCTTTTCTTGTCCTTTTTCATGATCCTTATCAGTCGCAATGGTGTCACGACTCCTTAAAATTGGGATTTCAAAATTCTTCCGGAAGTCTTGAGCTGTACCTAGGATTCCTTCATTGACGAAATGAACCAAAGAGAAGTATTCCAGCAGATCATTTTGAATCGGAGTTCCACTAAGGATAATACGTCGTTTACATTTGAGTTGCACTAGAAAACAAAATGACACATTGATTAAGCTTGTGTACTGACACTACTGACATAAAAACGATAAACGAATAAAAATAAAACCGTGGACTTACCCAAAGCATTGTAAGTTTGGTTTTCACGGTTTTTCAGTCGATGACCTTCATCACAAATAACTATCCCTATTTCCCCCTTTGTCAAAACATGAGCGTGAAGTCGGAATGTTTCATAGGAAATTATTAAAACTGGAGTTCCAACTCGACGACCGCCACCATACTTGGGAGCCATTACAAATGAATGTAGATTCCTGTCAATTTCATCCTTCGACCCTCCTTCAATGGAAAGAGTAGGTACACGATTTCCCAACCATTTGACAAATTCATTTGCCCAATTCTTCACCAGGGAGGACGGTGTAACAATGGCTGCATTCGATATTGCTGGAGCTCCAGTCGGGGATTGTCGGATCAAAGTCCACACTAATGTGACCACTTGAAGCGTTTTACCTACGAAAGACAATAGACCAATCAGATTTGTTTCACTACACAAACATGCATTGGCAAGACAGAACCAAGATACTGGATACTTCTAAATCAATTGCTTAATCAATTAAACCTACCAAGTCCCATTTCATCAGCCATAATTGCACCAAAGCTGTCCGGAATTCGTATTCCACTGACGCATTCCCACAAGAACTTAACTCCTTCCCTCTGATGAGGTCGCAGGATTTTGGAAACTACTGGATCCACAACTACATGAACTTCTTGATTTTCTAATTTCTGTAAACAATTTAAAATACACCGTATTTACAAACTATATCAGTAGCTTCATCAATAAAATTTAAATGTGCTTCTATTTAAAACATGAACTTACAGAATCAGTGATAGTTCCAGCAGGAACTTCGGGCGGAGCATACAGGACAAGCGCCCCAGGTTCATCGGGATCATGTAACGCCCTTTTCCCAGCCGCTCGTCGTAACCCCAATGATCTTCCAGAATTTCCTCCAACATATCCAGGTATGGGAACTTTAAACGGCTTCGAAAGCACCGACCTAATTAATGCTTCATGCTTACTAAGCTCAGTTAATGGAGTTCTACTGCCACTCTGAGTTGCCTTGATGGAACTGCTGTTAGACTCCTCATCGCTACTATCAGTTGAAGTATTCAGTGTAAGCTTTGGGCGTTTCGCCTTTTGACTAGGGGCCAGACTTCGCCGCATTTTAACTAGTAAATTACTTAAATAACACTAATTAATCATATGCCACTCTTCTTAACTATTTTCATCTCTGTTTGTGATTTAAAATCCAACATAAAACTGATGAAACCCATTTTCTAAACTTTCACCCATCCACATCTCAGCGTTCATCTCTATCCAACTCAACCATTAAATCAAAACTAAAGCTCAAAAATGCTTACAAATTCCCATTAAAACTAAAACATAATCAATTCTAATTATCCCTTTTCTTAATTAGAAAATTAATCAAATTAAGAACAAAAACATCTTGACAGTACGCTTCACAGTTGTTGGTTGTTACATTTCTCCATTCTCAGACAAACAAAGTGCAAAGTGTAAACACATGAAAACGGCTTCGCGGCGACTGTTTTTGAGTTTTTGGTTCCAAGCCATTGAGAGTGGAGTCAGCTTGTAAAAGTTGCAAAGTGCCTGGCGGGTCTTCATGCAGCACATCAGAAACGACAGACCACCACAAACGATAAAACATGCACAAGAGCAAGATGATCATCCAGTTTTCAACAATGCATTGTACAGGACATTAGCAAGCGAAGATAGATAGACGAGACGAAAAGACCATGGTCATAGTCATATTGGTCGTCAACAAACAAACCGGTTTCACAGTTTCGGGACTGAACACCTTAAAAAGTGACGATTTTCAAAGCACAGTCAGTCAACAGTGCTAACAACGATTTTAAAACATTCTTGTGTTTTTACAATAAAAACTTATAATGCATGAATGAAATTAATTTTGTGTAGTCTTTGAAGAGATGGCAAGGGTTGAAGTGGTTTTAAGAAAGGTGACCAAGATAGCAGAGGAGACATCAGTGTAAAAAGGTTTCAGGAGAAATATCTAGTAGTGTAGTAATTAATTGTTCATTTTCTGCTCATTTACAATGTGGGGGATGTTATAATTTCCGTTAGTTTAGTTTTGTAAATCATAGGCATTTTAAGTTGTGTGGAAGTTTAGTTTAGGTAGAGAAAGTGGACCGAGGGTCCAGAAGAGTAGTTTAAGGTCCAGGAAGATGGCTCAGGAAAGAGGGTCATTTAGAAATCTCACCATGATTTCGAGAATATTGATCTCGTCGATTTTATCAATAGTTTTGCTAACTGGATTAGCAGAATGCCATGTTAAACTTAATGTGCCAAGGGTTCGGATGCCTTATTTTGATAATCTTAGTGTAAATTTTACGCTTCAAGTTGACACGCCAGGATGTTACCGATGGTAAGTATATTTTCAGTTCGGTACTTCAGTACTTATCATCTTGCATAGAAAGTTTGCTGTCATTTGCATACCCCTTAAGTTCAATTAACTAAAACAACTATGACTCATTAAAATTAAATTCTACTTCTCATCAAAGTCTATCGATCCTTAGAAAGGCTAACTGGAGGTGTTATGTTGATGTGGCTATACATCATTATTGGTTCAGTCGAGCTTAACTATGTGAAGGATTTGTATTCTCTAATCTGTTTGCCCCTTTATCTCTCGGGATCAGTTACCCTTTCACCTTTCGCACATTAATTTTTTACAAGATTGTAATGCATAGTAAGTGTAATATTTTAAGTTTAAAATATTTTTGTTATCAGTGATATATATGTGACGGCTGTGCTCATTTCATTTGCTCTAATATTTAATCGCATGAATATTATGGCAGCAGATTAAGTTTTTAAACATGGGAACTTTTTTGCATGATCATTTCGCGTAATGGTAAGATTGTAATGGGACCTGACTTGAGTCATTGTCCGGTCTCTTTCTTTCATTGTTGCATCGTTGCATGCTATGGTTGTTAGATGTATGATTTTGGATATAATATTGTTACATTCAAGCATCATACCAGTTACCAGTTTACTGCATACAGTGTGTTTTGTCAAAAGTTTGCAAGAGCATAGCAAAGAAATGTGAAGGCATGCAAACCCTAAGCCTAACCTCGATAAACCGTTAGATTAGCGCAAGAGCCTGAGAGCTATTCAGTTTTTTATACAGACATATCATGCTTGCTCTAGAAATGACCAAAAGGTTAAGGATTTTAAGGATATCATCATCATTTCACGTAGCAATGTATGAATTCAACATGTTTTAAAGATTTGTGATAGTAGTTATGTGGATGTAAGAAACGGTTTTTTGAAAACTCTGAAGCACACTACATGACATAATATACAATTCATGCATATGGCAATGGTATTTCGTTGTATTGGTACTGGCATGGGCATGAAAAACAGGTTTCAAGTGAAGTAGAACAATGCTATGTTGAAAACGTACCATGGTCCAAACTCACAGACTTAGACTTTATATATTACTCCTCAAATTGCGATTTAAAAAAAGTGGATTTCAACGTATATGCATTGTAGTGAATGCCCTTGTAAAACACAAAATGATATGCAAACTTTTTAACCATTAAACTAACCGCACATAATACATTATAGACTACCATTAATTCCTAACTTCGCATATTTGTAATAGGTCAGTGTCACGTCCTGACATAGTAACGATTACTACTGAGGGATTAAGCGTCGAAAATGAAGTGGAATCCATCACAGAATACAATGGAGCACCCTGTTCTGACCGAGCTATCATCAGTACAGTTCCAAGGGCCTCGCCATGTTGTCCAGCTAGTGCCATAGTATATGCAGAGGATGCAGTGACGAAAGAAACGGTTCGTTGTGACGTCATCATTGACAAGATCACCTCAATTTTCATCAGGACAACCACGAAGGAGCTACATCTCGAGGAAGCACCTTCCAAGTTTCACATTCAGGCATACGGAAGTAAAGACAATGAATTTAGCACGCTGGATGGAGTCCCATTTATTTGGGCACTAGAATCATTCAAAGAAACAAGCACCATGATTGACCCGTTGAGTATCATGAGATTCATGCCATTTTCTGAATCTCCATACAAAGCGCCTCCAGGAATTGCTGCTCTGGAAGCACGAAGACAACAAGGTGACACTGTTTTAGTTGAAGGAATAAAAACAGGATCTGCTATAGTTGTGGCCCGTATTAACGACCCTTTGTACAGATCGATTGACTCACGCGTTCGGATTGTCGTAGTGGCCAACTTAATTTTGGAACCGAGTGAGGTATTTGTGGTTCCAGGAACTGTGATTCCTCTAAAACTCATTCAAATTAAGCACGGTCAGAAAGTAGATATTAAATTACCATCAAGTGTGTATGAATTTGAAGTAAGCAACAGCAGTGTTGTTGATTACACCATTGATACGTCTGAAATTAGAGCTCTGACTTATGGAGAAACGAAAATTCTGGTGAAAGATAAAGACTGTGTTGATGGACTAGAAGATGAACAACCAGAATCTCTAACGTCTCGGATTTACGTTCGAGAACCAAAGTTTCTGTCTATTCATGTGCTTCCTTATCGCAACTGGGCTCTCGTTATCAATCAGCCATACGAGATACAAGTTGAAATTTATGATGCTGAAAACCAAAAGATCACAATTGGCGATGTAAGATTTTTAAAACGATTCTTACAATAGGCCGGTTTGAAATAATCGAAATCCAAACCAATTAATTTTGAATTTGTCTTTTAGAACGTGTTTGTGGAAACCATCTTCGATCCCCTATATTTCCGAGTAGATTACAGTTCACCTAATGGAACTTACCATTATGGAGTTCCAATCAGGAAAGGTTCTGCTTTTGTGAAATCCATACTGAAGAAGATCACATTGGCAGATGGAGAAGTTTTGGAACCCAAGGGCCAACCTCGTGTGAAAGCTGAAATGGAAATTTACCAGAGCATTACCATTAATCCTAAAGAAACTATTCTGCCGTGGGATCCCAGTGTTCAACCCAAATATGAATTGCGCTGGAATGTAAGACAAAGACCATGCATTGTTGACTTGTATTTGTGTGACAAACTGTCCTTTGTTTTTTGTATTTCATTCTTTCTATGTTCTTCCTATGTTCTTTTTCTGTGATAAAGCCTTCCGGTGGAAGTGGCAGTTTCGTATGGAGCTCTACTAACACATCTGTCGTTACCGTTAGCCAAAGTGGAACTGGAAAAAGTGCATGGTTTGGCTCTGTCAATGTCACTGTATCAGCTTCTGCAAACACCAACATCAAAGGTCACGCTCGGGTTCACATCCTTCCCCCTACTGGAATGGAAATCATCCCTCATATTGTGGAAGCAGAAGTTGGAACTGCTATTCAAGTACCGTTAGCGTTCTACACAATTCGACCCAATGACCCAAACAAGACGCGAGTATCATTTTCCAGTTGTGGCAAACTACCATTCAAAGTTGAAGTATTGGATCCCAACTTCGAATATGATTCAGTTACTCATTACCCTCATCTAAAACCTGCTTGTGTTGTTTTACCTGTCGTTGGAAAAACTCTCGGTTCGTCAATTGTGAATGTCAAGTACGCTGTGCAGGGTTTAGCATTTGAGGATTCAGTAACTGTCTCTACCTTCAAACCATTAGAGGTAAAGTAAAAATAACATACTATGCTAGTTGACTTTCAAATAAAAAATGTAAATGCCCATTCTAAAAAAAACTTTAATCGTTTACAGGTCTTGGAGCCTATAAATAGGATCACTGTGCTTGCGGTAGGGTCTTCTCGTCAAGTTGTCTTTCATGGTGGCCCTAGACCATTGCTTGAAAAACATGCTGGATTCGTTAGGAAACTTGCGATCGTAAATGAGACAGTCGCCTTGCAAAGGGAAGTAAAATTGGATGAGGGTTCAAAGGATGACCTGTATGTTTATGAAGTTACTTGTAAAGAAATAGGATCCACAGACGCTGCATTTAGTATTGGTAATACGAAAGCATCAACGACGGAGGTATAATGATTAAGAAAGTCCATGTTGTGAAGTAATAGTATACAACCCTCCGCGAACGAACTAATTTTTTTCAAATTAAAACTAAAATTACAGAATAGTGTTGTACGGGTTGCTGTTGTTCAAGTTATATGTGCTGAACCTAGTACAATGTATTTCAAAGTGGAGACTCCTCTGAAGTCAAAGTGTCCCAACGATGCTTCTGCTGCACAAGTTGTACGAGTTGCCGTTCCTAATTATGAGAATACCTTGGTGTCCATCATTGTAAAAGACGCTAGCGGGAAGAAGTTCGATAACATTTCGAGTCTACAAATCGACTGGAACGCCCAACCTGATTTAGTTGGTTTTAAGAATCCAAAGTTTGTTGTTACTGAACCTATTCGACATGATTTAGGTTACATCATACCAGGAAAAAGTACGTTGATAAAGGATTTAAAAATCCAAAAATTGATACCCTGTTAAAATTGTATTTTATAAAACGTTAACTTTACGTTTACCCCATTTGTTTTCAGGCTATCAAACAATAGTTCCCAGCGAGAAATCTGGAAATGTCGAGGTGTCAGCTGAAGTAAAAGGTTACAGAGAAGAGACGCTTCGAACATTTTCCATACGTGCACGTAAACTGTCACCACAGTATGAAGAAGAAAATGAACTTTATCATTCCATGGATCTGCAGCTTGTTGCTGATGTCACAGTAGATCCTCCATCAGTAAATGTATTTAACCATCCATCTGCAAAGGTTAGAATTTTTTAACTAGTTTTCTTTCTCTTAAATGTCGTATGTCGTTCGCCGTAAAGTCACTGTCACAGCAGCGCTTTGTCTGCAACACTAAAATATACACCATCTACTATTTATTGCATTGTCTGTTTGTGTTCGCAATTTCAATATGCTGCAATAGTCATAATATAATCATAATCAATTCGTCTGCAATTTTGCTTGCATGTGTGCAGGAGGACGCAGAGTCTAGTACCGCTACTCCAATTTCGTAGTGTTCGTGTTTTGGCCAGTAATATTCAGATTGACCTGCATTGATGACCGCATCTTATCTTGTTTCTTTCTGTTTTGTGTTATATAGAGGGGTGCTTAATATTCCAAGTATTTAGACGATAATGCTTTTATTTAATTTTGTATAGAAATGAATAAACAAAAATACTCCTACATTACCTATTCATTTGATTGCATGTGCTTTCGACATTGTTCATCATGCGTATTTGGTTTTTTATCTATCAAGAGAAAAAAACCTGGACATTTAATGTACTGATTATTTTGTGCATGATTTTAAACGTATTACTGTTTGGCGTTTTTTATTTCGAAGATCTAAGATACTAAGATAGACTATAGAATCAAAATGTCAATTTAATTACATGACTGACTGGCCTTACATTCGGTTAGCTTCAATCTTCCTTGCTCTTTTGATATTTTCATATGATCTTTTAAATTTTAAATCGGTCATCATTTCACATCGAAAAGGTATTTATATTACTTTAAATTGGGCTATTTTTTATTTTTGGTAAAGGGTGGTTATATCGGTGCAATAGCTACATAGCCATGTTCAATAGTTTAGAATTTATATTTTTGCTTTACTTGTATAAATGCTTTGCTTTGGACAATATAAGTGGCACATTCGTTATGTTCGTATTTAAAATTCTATCTATACTTGGTTTTAAACAGGCTGTTGTACGAATACACGACGGGTCAGGACATTTTGAAGTAGATGCGGGATCCAGCTCGGTTGTAGACATAACTTATCATGAAGCTAACAAAACCCTTGAAATTCAACCTCTGGCCCAAGGAAGTATTAAGATCAAGCTTCGAGATCTTTGTATTACCTCGAGGAAAGATGCTGAAGTGGCTGTTGATGTTAATGGCGTGGGTTACATCAAAGTTGAAGTTTTGGATGAGATTCAACTTGGAGATGAAACTGTGATGAAAGTCTCCATTTTTGACTACGCCAGTAGCATTTTAACTCCAGAAATGTTAAAACTGGTTCGTCTGGAACTCCTTGCTCCGAAATCAGATGTTCTCCAAATCCAGCAATTAGGCTTGCCTACAGATAGTTATCTCAGGTACCGAGTAAAGGGAAAGGCGCTGGGTGAAACAACAATTACATTCGCCGCCGAAGGTCATGATGAAGTGATGGGTGTTGGAAGTATCAAGTCCGTCCCTAAAACAATATCTGTATTCCCACCACTGAAGCTTTCTCCAGGGCAAATGACGATGTTAGTTGGATCAGTTTATCAGATAAATTCGTACGGTGGACCGCAGACGAATTCACAAATTCAATATTCTATGGGTAATGCATAGTAAAATGATTGTAACTGCATGCAAATTTAACCTTGATTATGTATAAGTTATATAACTGTGATTTATACTTATGTACGCAGATACTGGTGATGCAATTCAGGTTTCTAACAGTGGAGTGGTGACAGGACGAGTTGTTGGAAAGACCACAGTTTATGGTCGAGCTGTAGACTCTAGTACCGGCAAGGTTTTCTCCGAGGATCAAGTTAATGTTGAAGTGGTCAACCTAAAAGGAGTCAGAATCGTCAGTCCTTTGACGCACATTGTCAGCAATGAGAAAATGCCACTTCGTGTAGTTGGGTTGACCGACGGCTCCGAAATTGATACTGCACTATTAATTGGAGGTAGAACTCCAATCATGACTTTTGAATGGACGTTGAGCAATAAGGAATGTGGAGAACTAGTGCACACATTCCAAGCGAATGGATATACTCCTCCAGCTGGGGACCAAGCTCAGTTGCAGTTTCATGCCAGGCGCCCTGGAACAACAATCGTGCGACTTTCAGTAATGCATCAGAAAAAGAAGTTTACAGCTGAAGTGGAAATATCGGTACGTCTTATTATTTTGATACTATTTTGCGTTTGGCGTTAGTTGTATGACATATGCACTCTAATAATGAAAGGTTCATGTAAAATCTCATAATCTTTCAGGTCGTAGATCAAATGCTGCTGATGAACTACCCACAGAATAGTCCATCCATTCTCATGACTCCAAACTCTGAAGTCAGCCTAAAAACTAATAAGGAAAGCGATGCTTTAGTGACTTATACCATCCAGTGTTCCAAAGATTTTAAAGTTAATGAAAAAGATAGGTCAGTGATCTCAGTTGACGGAAACGGTGTTGTTCGTTCTAACGATTTAATCGGACAGGCTGTAATTTTGATCACAGCTGTAGAAAATTTTGGATTGGTGCAATCACGTACTGTAATTATTGAGGTTGGTACCATTCTTTCGTAATATATTGACTTTCTAAGGGAAAACTTTTAGAACGAGTTAATTTTATTGAAATTGCTGTATTTAAAATTTTAGGTGAAACGTATAAGCTATATTATGGCTACCCCGGCACTTCCAGTGACCCTTAAGTCGAAGAAGTTAACAGTTTTACCTAGAGGAATTCCCATCAAGATTTCCACAACTTATCACGACAATACTGGCCGTAGATTCGATTCGGTAAACAGCATAACGAAAGCCAGAGCTAGTCGGATAGATGCCATTCAAATTGAAGGGGAAACTACCAACCATACGTACAAAATGGCAACATTGATTGAGGATCGTATATCAATTCAAATACATGAAGACACAAATACTATTATTTCAGACTATGTGATCATTTCAGTTGGCGAAGCTATCGAACCGATTGTGGTAATTTTATTAATCTATTTGGCCTATATATATTGTATATGTATTCTATATCTAAATAAGCGTTTTAGTAATCATTATTTCTTATTTCACATTTATAGGGAATGACTTCATTGTATATCGGAGATGTTATTTGTTTCACTTGTGGATTGGGTGCTCTGTCTCATCATGCACCACTAGGCAATTGGGGATCTAGTTCGTCCAAAACATTGAAAATAGATCCAATCACTGGAGTGGCTGTAGCAATGGCTCCAGGAAATGCAATTGTCAGCTATGAGGTGGGAACTGTGAAGTTACAATCACAAGTTATAAACGTTGTTGGGGCCGAGAAGGTATTTCAAATGGATGCATAAATCCAGTTTCAATTTATTAATTCGTTTATTAGTTAATCGTTAATTCAGGATTGATGATTTTATCGAACTTTACTTTTGTTTGTAATTTTTAGATTACATTTTTGAAGTCTCTTGCCCCAGGTTTCGTAACGAACAATAGTACAAGAGACATAAAAAATGATATTCCAGTCATGCTAGATGATCAAAGTGGAAACGTCTACGGTACCAATTGTTCTGAACAATTTCTGCAAGATTCCCTTCCAGCGCCTTTCACGTGTGATTTAGCATTCGATACGCTAGATATACGTGCTAAGATCAGCGACTTATTTGATGTACGCCCTGTGTTTCTTGCCAAACAAGGTATGACAGTCTAAAGTTAGCAGATAATATTGTTTTAAGTATTTTTGAATGAATTAAAGAGCAATGTCTTTGTTTAAAAATTTAGGGCGGTTCGCATGCAGAATAAAACCAAGTACAAAAGCAGAATCATTGGCACAAGCAAGCGTAATTAACTCGAAGCTCAATTTAATTGCCAGATTAAATGATGACGCGATCGAACCTGTTCAGAAGGTTTCAAATGCTCGTAAGTACTGAATTGTTTGTTCGTTAATGTTAAAAGTCAGGAAAGTCGTATCAATTTTAATCTAATAACTATTTCATTTCATTCATTCCTCCTTCCTCGCTTAGGTAATGGACATCAAACTCAGCCGTTAACACTCAAATTTTTCCCATCAATATATTTACACACACCAGAGTTGATTTTAAGCACTGATACTCAGGCTGGAAGTATTATAATTACAGGACTGCGACATGTCTTGGAAAAGACTACTGTATGTTTTTTTTATTATGCAACAAGCATGAAAGTTGGCATGCTGCTATTTTACAAGTTTGAGCAACCGAAGTTCTAATGTCACTAATAATTTTGAAACAGGTTCTTGCTAGCCAGGAAGACTATTTACAAATAAATTCTCCTATTCGTGAAAGAAATAAACATCAGCAGTTCCACGAGGTTCAGCCAAACGCAGCTGAAGATTCGGAAACAGTTAGCTATAAAGTGAAAATTAAAAGCAAATTCTGGAATTCCGGATTAAGTGCAGATGAGCGCTTATCAGTCAAAATTGTTTCCTCAAACACACAGCAAACATTGGAGGTGCGTCGTTTTCCCATACGTTATACTTTTGGCACAGTACAGAAGCAGTGATGCAATGATGGTACATATACTAATCTTTTTTGTTTAATATCTTTTAGATTCCAATTAAGATCAGAATTGAGTCAGGATTTTCATGGAAGGAGGAGTACGACGGAATTCAAGGATATATCCTTTATTTGAACAACATATTGTATTATACAATAGTAACACCTATCATGGGTTGTATCATATTAATAGCGGTGCTTATCGGTAAGACATATGATTTTGTTGTTTTGTTTCTGATTCGCGAATATTTTAAATACCGAACATTCGGTAGTGCAAGTTTAATGAGTTTTTGAGAAATGACAGACATACATGTTGATGTTGACATGTCGTGTTGACAGACATAGACAGACAGGACAGTAATCTCACTAACTGTCTCTTGTGCGATTTCATCGCTTTCGACAGTTACAATTTTTTGAAGATGTATCTAACTTAACAATTTTAACTATATTTGAATGTAAATGTAGGCTATCGTCAATTCAACCAAAAACATCCCCGTGCTAACACCACAACCAACACTACAGTCTTTGTAACAAATCCCGACTTCCACGGAACACCTCATCGGTATGCACCTACACCACCTCAATCAGCAAGTTTCTCAGGTTCAGCAAGCTTCTCAGGATCACCTCGTTTTGATGATGGTATGCTAATTTATTTGAAGCCATTCAATAATTGATTTTTTTTGTTAGAGCTTTTAAATTTCTTAACGATTGCAATTTATTTCTTCTAGGTGATAATACTAGAAGCCCTCTACGTTTGTATTCAACCCACGACACAGGAATTTTCGGTAGTTCGTTTAAAAAATGATTACCTTTGAAAATCTTAAACCATCAACCATTTTTTATATCTAGTTTTTATAATATATTTAGTACTCTTCTTAATTTCTCTCATATATGTGTAAATCTAAATGTGACCGAATTTAGAATGTTGTTGTGTATTTAGTCATTTAGTTACTTCACTGTACTGTAAAATATCTTTGTTCAGTGTAGCTTTACTCATCATAAGAAATTGTTTTTGACCAACGAGAAAATCCCTGATATGATCATCATAAGACTGTACAACCTTCATAATTTGTAATTGAATCAAGGTTTTTGAATGAATGTTATCAATTTGTACTTTAGATTAAGACGATCAAATAATTTTGTAAGGCTACTTGTTATATATTTAAACTCAGGTGTTAGTTAATATAAAGTCATATTTTACAGTCCTTGCAGCTTCTGTAACATAAAAATAGTATTTTGTAATATATCATCGATAGAAGCGAAAGTTTGTGATATTAATGAAGAAATGTCTTGCATTTAAATTAATTCTGAGGATAGTTTTAAATGTTGTGTTGTTCAGTTGTTGTTGTTGCATACTTTTGAATAAAAAATGTTTTAGAACAGAAACTCTTCAACAATCAAATATTTCATCAAAATCACTTAATCTTTATTTTGCTGTGATTCATCAAGTACTGGTAGGTTTTCACGTAATTAATACGATAAGTCATTCATTTCAATTTTGAGATTTGTCAACATCAATCATCAATCACCGTCAATTAGTTTACCAAACTGTACCAAACATCTACAATCTAGCTCTAGCTGTCAGTTTTGGTTTTATGTAGCAGTTTAGTGCATATTGAATATTTGGTATTAAAATCATGCATTCAAGTCTCTTTATGCCCCGAACGATAAGAACCGCTGAAGAATCTGAAATGACGTTCTAATTTCCCATTGGGTATTCTTCATTTGCTGGAGCTTGGCTTGGGTTTGTATTTTGTGTGTATGGCAAAGGCGAATAGAATGACAACACTCAACGCAAATACTCTCTTCTGTATGTGTTCAGTTTGCTTGTATAGCGGCTGCTGATGCTTGGATTGGGTTGCCGATTGATCGTATAAAAACATTACTGATTTTCAGTCGTCGTGTGTGCATCTTTTTTAGATTTTGTTGTCGTTTGTCCGGCTTAATTTACGAAAAATTAGCATTAAATTTTAAACACGTAGAATTAAAGTTTAACTGATTGACTGAAGGAGGCTGATTACTTTTGCTCTGTTTTTGTCGATTTGTGAGGTAAGTAAATATTTGGAAATGGGAGATGAGTTTTAGAAGTTTCTCTTGTTGTGGGAGTATATCTTTCAGTTTAGAGATTTAAGTTTACTGTTAACTTTTGTGTTTTTCCAGGTGACATTGACATTAAAAGTGAGATTACAGAATGGAACGTGGAAGATCACGAGGAAATCGAAAGGATGAGAATCCTTCCAGGTCCAGAAGCCGATCAAGGTCTCGAGGTCGCGACCGAAGTCGGGAGAGACCTGCTGGGGCACGTTTAGCGGATAAGCGTGTTTACATTTCCAACATTCCATACGACTCACGGTGGCAGGATATCAAGGATCTGTTCAGGAAAGAAGGTAATGGTAAAAATGGGATATTTTAATGTAGATTATGTAGATAATCAGCAATTTAGAATGGTGAGTTTTAGCAATAAAGACAGGCAATAAATAATGTGTGTTTTTTATGATTTTGCAGTTGGTGAAGTAGCTTTTGTTGAGCTCTTCAATGACGAAAATGACAAACCACGAGGATGTGGGATAATTGAGTTTGAAAATGCTGCTACAGCAAAGAAGGCAATAGAGAAGATGCACCGTTTTGAGTTGGGTGGAAGAAAAATTGTAGTGAAAGAGGTAGGTCTTTGGCGTGCAGCATACATATATCTGGTTTTTAAATATAGATGCATGTTTCACAGATTTGCTTCTTGCTTCATAATTTGTAATGTAAATCTTTATAGGATTACGATGTGGAGCGCGACAAAACTGGAAGAATCATCACTGGCAATAACAGAAATAAAGAGGAGAGACAACCAGACCGTGATAATGATAGATCTCGGGATCGAGTGGTAGTACTTAGAGAACGTATGCCACAGAAGGATGAGTGGAATAATAGGGAAGAAAGTCAAGGTCAAGGTGGCCAAAGAAATACTTATGGGCTAAGTCAGCAATTTTTAGAGTCACTCGGAATCGAAGGAGACCTTATTCCAAAAGTCTTTGTCAGCAATGTAAGCAAGTGATATGATTTAGGCTCTTTAGTTGTATTATGCATGTATCGTTTGGTGTTTCTAAATCTCAGTTTACACCTTATTTAGTTGGATTTCCGTGTGGATGAGAAAAAACTTAAGGAAGTGTTCCGACTAGCCGGTCGCGTTCTTGAGGTGGATTTGAATAGGGACAAAGATGGAAAGAGTAGGGGGCACGGAGTGATTGAATTTGAACATCCAGTAGAAGCCGTACAAGCTATTTGTAAGTTGTATAATATGTTACTATTGCACAATCGCCACCATCAGAATGGTATGAACTTGAGAGTGATATTAACATTGAATTTGTGTGAAAAATCTTTAGCCATGTTTAACAACCAACAACTTTACGAACGGCGGATGCACGTTAAAATGGATCGCCTTGCGGATCCCTTAGCCGACTTAGCTAAGAACCGGCTTCCTGATGGGTTGAAGGGCATCGGTATGGGGCTTGGAGTTAATGGACAACCATTGGTGGATGTTTCAAGTAAGATTGTATTGATACAAAACAAAACTGTTGGTCAGTTGACAGCCATTTTGCACATTTTACTAATACAAGCAAACTATAATAGGAAACCTTCCGTCGGGCAGCTCCAATTCTAATATCAATTCTGTAATTGGAAATACCAACGCTCAAGCTGCTGCTAATTCCGCTGCCAATTCATTAGCAACATCAATAAATACATTAGCTGCAATGAATGTTAACCCCAATTTTAACAATTTGGCTTCCCTCATGTCAACTCCTCAAGGATTGGATTCCCTCGGAAGTATGGGAAATCAAGCCGCAGCAGCATCGGCTGCTGCTGCAGCGAATGCGTTTGGCTTAGCTGGATTAAATCCTATGAGTGCCCTGAATAACTCTGCAGCGCAATTTGGAAACCTTGGAGGAGCTGGGGCTGGTGGCCTGGCTGCAGCTATGCAAAATGTTGGTGCATTAGCTGGCATACAAGGTAACCAACAACAGGGGCCCAACAACCCAATGAGTTTGATGGGAAACTCAGGCGCACAAATTGGCACTCCTTCTAACCTTTCCGGAGGATCAGTAGGTCAAGCTTCAACCCCAAACACTCAGCAATCACCTTTCCAAAAGTATGCGACGAATAATGTGATTTATGATAAAACGCTAGCTGTATTTAACTAATGGGTACTTTTGATTACAAATATAGCAATCCCTCTGGCGTTGGTGGTGGACAAAACACTGGACCAGGCTTAAGCATGCGGGAAATGGATTATGGATATTCCACTTCAGTATACTCTACTCCAAGCAACAACTTTGGGGGTAACAAACCCAACTTTGGAAATGGCGTGGGTGGTGGGAACGTGAATGTTGGAGGCGGTGGTGGTCAAAGCTCTAATACCGTTATAGTTGCTAATGTATGTTAGATACATATTTTAAATTGAAGCATAGTTATACATAGTTAGATTGTTTTTAAGTGTGGACTGATATGGTAATAGTGATCTTTATGTAATTGTAATGTGGAATTTAGCTCCCGCCATCATGTACTTGGCAGATGTTGAAGACTAAATTTCGGGAATGTGGAGAGGTCGTATTTGCGGAGATGCGCGACAAGAGTACTGGAATCGTTCGATTCGCAACTGAACGCGACGCTGAGCGAGCAGTAAAGGTCTTCGATCAATCTCGTGTGGATGGAAGAATTGTTGAAGTCAGGTTTTTATAAGCATCTGATTGCTAACAAGGTGAGAATTTTTATCATTATGTAGAAAAAATTACTTTAGATTAGCACAATAGCTTGTTGTGAAGGGACAAATTCTGCATATTCAGTCCATTCATAAGTGGTGTTGGACAAATCAACTATTTGTTGGTCCATCCTATAAGCACTCTCTATTCAGCCATGCTCTTCTGTTCATGCTGATTTTTTGAAGGGAAAGCATTTCAAAATCTTCATTCAAAATGACGCTGAGAGTAGTGCGGGGCTGCAACTGAGATGGGGATCAATTGTGTTTTTTTTTCTTTCTAATAACTGGCTCGTAAATATGTTTTCTGGAAAACTTAACTTGTAACTGAATTTTTCTCTTCCTCCATTCCAATCTACAGGCTGTTGGGATCTCCTGGTTGTTCCATCGGTTTCGTCGATACTTCAAAGTTTCAGCAAAATTAATTCATAGAAGTTGTAGAAATGGTATATTTCATTATTCATACTGTAAAATCTTTACAATCTAAGTTAGGCAGTCCGGTTTGCGTGTGTCGGCATATACTGCGTGTTCTTGGCTAATTCATTTAGGCGAGTTGACTGTTTTACTATTTAAGTAACTGTTATAATTTAATTAACTAACTTGTTTTTTCCTTGAATTAAGGCTTTTAGAAACTGATAAAAGTCAGTGCTTAAGTGTGCAATTTTTAACCTAACTTCTTCCAGTTATAAAAGTAATTTACTTATGTTAGATACGGATGTTATACACAGGAAATAAATTTTTCTCTTATTAGAAAGTTGATTGAGGTGCAATTAAAGGTTTCTTTTAGCTTAAAATCTTCGGAGATGGATTCATGTAGCTCAGAAAAGTTAGGGAATTCTACCCAAGGCATTAATAATGTCTGCTTTTCGTTTCCATACACCACTTGTCCAGGCTCCATTTCTGTGCGTTTACCTGTTAGTTCATATCCATAAAATCTCACTAGACAATGCATCAGCGAAGACCAAACGTCATGCAGGCTGAATTCAACTTAGGCTGTGACATGGCGAATTTGCTGAAGGAACACTGCTGAGGGATGTGCGTCCGATTACAAGACTAGGAGAGTTTTGGTGTCAAATCATCCAATGAAGATCTCAAGGACGTCATTTTCAGCTTGAGCGTACTCCAACAAGTTATTTAGGAATCTATTATGAGGAAATATTTGGGGTTTGTATTGCTTATGAAGATATGGATGATGGATTCTGATTCTACTTTCACTGACTAAAATGCGAAATCGCGGATTTAGTTGGATTTTCTGGAAAGTGCACTAGTTGAAGAGGTCTCAAATCAAAATCGATTCTAGATGATGATTGGAAAGGAAGGTTATTCGTAAATGGAACAGAAAATGACTGCTTGTAAGTCCTATCAAACTTTCTACCTATTTCATACCTTCATCTCTCTGACTTGATTGTTGATCTCAATTTTTTAACCTGAAATTACTTCGTCGTCATTTCTTTATCATGCAATTGCACACTTCGCTAAAACAACACAAAAAATATAATGTACTTGCTAATTCTCCTAATTGGAATTTCATGATTGTGCGGGTCGCAAGAATATTGTTATTGTTTATGACGGTATTCATTTTTTGAAGTCTGTACACGATGATGGTTTTTTTCACCTATTCGATTTCTCGAGAAATAGGTATATGGACTTGACACTCATGGTTTTGAGCTTTGGGTTGAATCAATTATGGAATCAATCAAGGATTATATACAATTATAGAAATGGAAAATAAAGATACTATATCAGACTGTTTGTAATGTGCAATCGTAAATACTCTTATTTTACTATCTGTTTCGTGAAGAATTTTCTTTCGTAAACTACCTAAACACGACATCCAGCTTATTACATGAGTTTTTCGAAGTGGTTCAGCTCCAAGCAAACATTCGAAAATACAGCGAGTTTTGTTCTAAAAACGAATATTCACAGGTAAGCTTTTGTAAAACTTAAATTCTCCTTTCTCCATGCAAATATACTTTTCCTTTGGCCCGGCGTTACTGTTTTAAGTTTAACTAATCCTATATTTGGCCATGGTTGAAATACTGTACGGTCAAGTGTACGTTTGTTCTTTAACGATAATATTACTGAACTTGAACTTACATAGGCAATGAAGCAACGACAAGCAAACAAAGGCAGTAAAGCATATATTATAAGAATGGGCTTTGATTTGGGGCAAAGTGATACTTAACTGTTTTTGTGTAGGTAGATCGAGTTTTGTTGATTACAATTCCAAGTTACAATTTTGGATTCTCATAGATAGTCGATTTGCAGATCTTTTTATCGTATCCTTGCCTTGATTGAGTTCAGGAATTATGATAATTATAAATTAAAGACAAATCGAAATTCAGTCTTTGGCTGGATAAAAAATGCTGCGCAAAAGAACAAGGTAAAAGAGGTGTTCCTTTAATTGTAGGTATTAATTTTATCCATTCTTATTCAACACCATCATGAATCATGAAATCTTTAAATTGTTAAAAAGGATTTTCCTATTTAGTGACTGGCTTTCCTTCGGTACTGCTACGCACGTCTATCACTGTTTCTGTATGATGGTGAATAAAAAGTGCTGTGTATAAAATACCTGAACATGAGTCTAGCTAGGTATTTGAAATACTGTATTTCACATCTAATACAACTTTGAAGTACTGATCATGAATCAGAATTACTCAAGATATATATTATGTTCGTATCATAAAAATAATTATGTGATTACAGGTGAAGATCCATTTAAGTAGCAAAAGTAGGAATTTGCAATAATTAGTTTTTAAAAAGGAAGACTCATGCACAAAAATGTAATTCATCAAAAAGCGCCTATAGTTATGTATATTGTCAATTGCCATTGCCACTATATGTCTGCATAGAGGAATGTCTGCAATCTACCATCTAGCTAATAAAAAGAAAACGTCTTCTAGTGATGGATTCTCCTTCGGTAATAGGGACAATTTGTCCTGAGTCCTGGGTAATGTATGAAATAGAAATAAAATCTACACACTACAATAAATGTTACATTGCATGCCATGAGCAATTCATGCTGTCGGTTTATTCTCTTAAAATATTAATACTTGAAGCAAACATGGCAATAAAATTATATTTCTGCCCTTGAAGCATCTAGTGTGCTGTGTGCTTCATATATTACATGGCATTGATTACATCTGCTCTGCTTGGTTTTACCAGTCTCGTTTTGCATTTTCCATGATAGTTGTATAGTACACGTTGAAAGAGCAACTTCTGTTCACCACAACAGATTAAACCGAAATATTATGTGCTATATGTACGACTCAAATCTATCAAATCAAGTGTACAAGCACCTATAATAATCTAGATTTCAGTTATTTAATGAAACTCCTAGAATTAACTGTTATACATGAGTCCCACATTTGTGCTAAATTAGCAGTGCCAATGCCAATATGTCAAAAGTAGTTTAGAGAAACTACAAGTGATTTTTTGTCGATACAACCATAACCAGTGCAATTGCAGTCAGTGGTGCTGTTCCTAATCTTTACGAGTCTTGACTCTTGAACATGGAATCAATTGAAGATGTACTTACTTCCATGCCAAAAGTGGTAAGACTATCATATCAGTACTATGCATGCTTTCCAACTTCCAACTATAGAAAATTTATTTGCATGAGAATAAAAGAGAAACTGTTTTAGAAAAGTTTTCTTTCTACAAAGAGTAATGATGTTGCTGTTATATCGTTTATATAGTTTCAATCAATATATAGCATTGTTTTATTTTAAGTTATAAGTTATGGGGGTAGTAAAAGACTATGTACTCATGGCGCATTCAATGGCAGAGGATAGTGACACTCTGCACTCCACGTTAAATCAGACCTTATAATCTGTGCTTCGTTTGGGCTACCGTAAATGAGATTATGCATGCCAAATAATATAAAGAATTTGAATGGTTTCAAATGAAACGCACGATGTACGATATACTTTTTCAGGAACTGCATGCACACTTGAATGGGTCCATCAGTGACAGGTTGTTGAAGCATCTTAAAGAATTCGGGGAACGTAAGACATTGGTTCAATTGCTCATAAACTGCCTGAATTTTCTATTCCAATTTATGTGTTGTCCCCAACCATTCTTTGAAACACAGGCGATGCAAACACCAAAGATGGTTATCCAACCTTGGATTCTGAAGGAATTTTGATGGAACCTCTGGCTAAGGAAGCAAAATCCTCAATTAGCAAAGAGTCCAGTCAAGCAACAAGCTTAAAAGAGTAAATACATTTCTGAATGAAAATACAGCGAACTGCTGCAATTTAATTTCGATTTTTCATCATAATGCCTTTTCAAACACCTTTGTCTTCTTTTCATGTAAATGTCATGCTTCTTGTCGATTAATTATCACGTCACGACTATGACAGGTGCTGGGTTGCTTTTGCAAAAATACATGATGTAATCCGGACACTGAGGATATTATATGTGGCCACAGTAAATGTGATTGCAGAATTTTCACAGGATAATGTGATCTATTTAGAGATTAGAACGAGTCCAAAAAAGATACATGCCATTCCATCAAAGTTATGCTATGCGGAAGCAGTCGTAAAAGCAATAAAGTAAGTTCCGCAGTTCCTTTGCTCCACACTTTCAGCATTTCCACAAATCGAAATCGTAGTTACGTTTTCCTTTTTTTGAAACTAAAAGGGACTGTCAACAGCGCTTCCCTATTTCCGTAAAACTTTTGATTAGCGTTGATCGAAAAAACGGGGAGGAAGAAAGTTTAGAGACTGTACAATTGGCAACTACCATTCAAACAAAATATCCAGATATTCTGGTTGGAATCGATGTTAGTGGCGATCCACGACTTGGAGACGCCAGTTGGATTGTTCGAGTAATGCAAGATGCTAGAAATAAAGGACTGAAAATCAGTTGCCACCTGCCTGAAGTAGATTATTTAACTAATTTACTAGTTATGTGTGAACAAAGAGAAATGAACTTTATGTTTTTATGTAGCATGCTTTCAATCATATAATAGATCGTGAATCCTCAAGAAGGCCTTGCATTTATGCGATTCGGACCAGAACGAGTAGGGCACGGCCAGTATCTACATCCGTTGTATGGAGGAACTAATGAGCTTTGGGAACTGACGAAAGAAAAGAATATACCTATCGGTAAGATCGGCATTGACGTTTTTTGTAATGTTCCGTATTGTATATGATATCTGCAAGCAAGGTTTGTTTGAAGTTTTAATTTTTAAACACAAACTGTTTTCGAGTAGAATGTTGCATATCTTCAAATCTTGTAAGTGGAGTAACAGCTTCAGTGGATACACACGTGGTTAAGATATGCCACATGGAGTCTGTGCCATTTATTATCTGCGTAAGTAAAATTGGTTTGTCGCGCAAAATACTTACATTAGTTAAATTGCGCGTCAAGTGCTTTGGAAATTATACGTATTTATCGTCGCATTTTATTTCAGACGGATGACTGCGGAGTATTCAAAACAACCCTAAGCACTGAATTCAGGAAACTATTAAGCGTAGTCCCATTGAGTTTGCAGCAAGTGCGTGCTTTGTGTCTGGAAGCAGTTCGTTATGCATTTGCAAACGATGAAGAAAAAGATGTGCTCACCAAAATAATTTACGATTTTTGGCAGAACCGAATATGACAATAAAAACTTTGCAAACAAATCTTTATAACGTGTATATGTATATTTTTATTGCAGTGTTTTTATGAAATTTTTACTAAACATTGATAATGCTCATAACGTCATTCCTTACCTTAACCATACCTTCACTTCCATTTAAATTTATCACATGCGTTGCCCGAAATACACAACAAAAATAATCATTCTTAATTACAACTAACCCGTGCTTGCTTCTGAGTAACATTTCTTTATATTTTATCCCACAACTGCATGAGCTAAAGGAAAATAGGGTCTTTCTTTTAGGAAATATACTGCAATATTCATATTATTCAATTTTCATGGATTAACTGACCACAAGGATTCCAGTCAGTAATTCCGATTAACTAACAAGGTTCACGCTACCTTTTCTACAGATGAAAAGTTTCACCTTTTCATGGATTTTAGATACCCAAAATTTAGGACTTTTAATTGGTCGTATGTACAAACACATCTACGAAATTACAATTCAGAAAAATTTAATACCCATATTATGATGCATATGTCGCAGTTTTGTATCACGATTTAATGACTTCTAACACCACAGTATGGTTAAAGTTTTTGTTTAAAACATTTTGTTACGACAGTTTTGTTTTGATGAAGAAGCAAAGTACACACAAAAAGGTACACTCGCAAATGCGCAATTTCAATTTCTCAACCAAAATAACAATTAAATTCTATTAAGATTAATTAACAACAATGGCTCTACATAGCTGCTAAATTCACATGAATCACATTAATTAAAAGGCTTCAGTTCTGTGAGATGCTCGGTTAGCTTCTATCCAAAAATACATACATGTCTACTTCAATAATAGTTGTAATATCTACACAACAAAGTAAAGCATGATTCATCATTGATTGTTAGGTTATAGGTGAAAGATATGACAATAGTTTAAGAGTCTATTCACTATTCATCTCACTCTACAAATATACAGAAGTAAAATTAATCGACCTGCGGTGCGGTTTATTAAAAATTGAGAACATTACGTAAATTTTAATGTAAAACTCGCTCATGATTGACTATGGGAGTTGATATTCTATATAGTATACGGGAATATATTTTAACAATGTAATATGTATATGGGCCTACAAAGTTTTTATGATTGATAGTATAATAATATATGGCATGGCTTTCATTATTGTATCCAGAAATATTTTATAATTATTCATATTACAAGGTAAAACGTACATAAAAAAGAACAAATAGGAAGGGCTATCTAATTATTTATAGTAATAATAACAGTATTAATTGAAGTTTTGCATGATCATAAATATAACCATACTTTTAAAAAAATCTAAGGAAGGCATTAAGTCAAAAACGTATAAAATACTTTTACTCCTTGCTAGATTTGAATACGTATTGTGCACTATAGTATCAGTTTATAGTGACCTTATATTACATTGAATAGCCATGACTCACTCAACAAAAAAAAGTTTACCGAAGCAGCAGTAAAATTGTTTACATACATACTGGTATTCTATTAAGGATTCTACTTGATATACGACAACAGAAATTCATACATAAAGTTATTACATAGGTCAAGTCTTATGTAGTTTCAAGCGTTGTAGTAGGTCATATCATAACACGATCCCTCTTTCCGTGTCTCTACTGATTACATATTTAGTGAAGCTGGATAAATGACTCCAATGTAGCAGGTACCAGTCCGTGGTAATTTACTTTGTGCCGGGATACTATCTGAGCTGCAAGGCATTTCAAGCTTGTATGTGGCATGGGGTCAACCAGGGTGGAGAGTTTTACTTTGGCTAATTCCTCAAAAGTTTTGTTCGCATTGTTCCGTTGATCTAAGTGAGCACCATGACTGAGAAGGGTTTGAACCATTTCCACGGAACAGGATTTAGGGTCAGCAGCAACATGAAGTGGTGTATTGCCCTCGTCATCCCGGGCATTCACATCCGCCCCCACGCTTACCAAAAACTCGACAGTCTAGAATAAAAAATAAGTCGTTTCTTTAGCATAAAACATAACTGAAAACTGTCAAAAATTATATGTTGATGTTTAAAAACTGGAACACAAATTGTGCAGTAACGTTTTCATAATTGATTTTAAATTAGCGATAGGACATTTAACGAAATTCATACAGCTGCGGTGGCATTTGGTTTAATTTGTTGGAAACGTGCATACATAATGCATACAAAGCGGAAAGTGCATGACAAGAAGTAATTTAATTTGACGGTTCAAAAACCACGTATTATATCTTTTTTGACTGCTTCGGCTTTTACTAATATGATACACATGCACCCCAGCTGGGTCATTATGGCATATGAAGAAAAACCGTGTTTAAAATACATATTTCACTAGACGGTTCAAATTCACTTCCGGATATTCAGGCAGATTAGCGTTACAGGTGCTAAACCTGTGTTATGCAAACAAACTAGCTTGGATTGTGTATCAACAAACCCGTCGAAAATACAACACATTGACTATGCATGTGTGATCAGAGATCACAATTCACGGCTTCGCTTCCATTCCACTTCCAGCATTATGTATGTCATGTCTATGGGAAGGATCCAACTCGTCTGTGTGTTTAACTGACTTCCTTTCTCTGAATCCCTGAACATTTGCCAAATTGTTTCATGGGGCTTTCCTATTTGTTTGCCTGCTGAGGTTATATTTATCCTTTCTCTCATCCAATAAACATTTTTTTCGCAAATACAATAGCATATCATCTGATCAATGGTCTAAACTATTTAGCCATTAGCCATTATCTTGGTTAAAACGCTAAAGAGTAAATGTACTCAAATACTACTACGTAGTGCAAAATGTAAAGAGAACAAGAAACAACGCAAAAAATACTAACAAAAATTCCTTTGTTCTTTCTGATAATTATATCGTCTGAGGCGTCATTTTTGCAAATATCTTAAATGCATGCATGTGTTTCAGAAAATCGGGAAGAAAAACATAACAGAAGCGTATAAATGACAGCAGCGCAGCTTACTAATCCATTCTTTAACATCAACACATGTAAATATTCATCACACCGATTGTAAATACAATTGCTTAATTTCTCATGGCGTTAAGAGTACAGTGCACTTACTTTGGGAGAAGGGAAAATCTTCATAGAAAATCTACCAACACTTGAATTTTGCGATGATGCAATGTGAAGCAAACTGAAACCTCCTGTTCCTCTTGGGTTGACTTTGACTAAATCATATGCAGTCTGTAATGATAAAAGCAAACACAATCATTTTAAAAAGGTTAAATTCGCAAGCAAAATATATGACGTAGCATGTAAAAAATTTGATAGGATTCATTGGCAAAATATGTCATCTAGATTCCTTACCTTACGAAATTTAAATTCTTCTTTTTCAGCTTTCTTTAATGATAAGAGGACTGTCAAAATTTGCAAGCTAATGACTAAAAGACGATGAAAAGACACTGAATCTCGATTCTTTCCACCAACTTTATCTGCGTGCTTCATAGATACTTCAATCTGCAAGAAATTGGCGAATAAATTTGTTTTTAATAACCAACATAAAACTCCATGATAGAAATACACGTAGGATGGGATGAATGACCCACGTATTTATCATCACATTCAATGACTAAATTAGTTAGCTTAGCACTGATGATGATGTTCAATAACTTACTTCACGGACAGCCTTCCAGAAAATCACATATGCATCATCAAATTTTAGTGCTGGCATGGGATAAAAAGTGTTTTTCTTATCCCCCATCATGAACCAAAACAACTCAGCGAACGAGAGAAATGATCCTTGGGTTAATGGACTCAACGGCTCAAGCATTCTCTGAAAATATTTATGTAAAAGTTATTGTACTTATCGACTCGCTCGACACCTTTAAATCGTATGAATGATATCAAGTTGACGTTGAAAACTTGAAAGACAACGGGAATGCCAAAATGCGAACTCGTAACGTTTTATTTTGCTATGTGGAAGTTCTCTGTACTCTACTAATGTTTACTACTGATTTGTATATTTTTAAAACCAAAATATATCATGGCAAGTTGACAAATCGGCTACCGAGGTTATTGTTGGCTAAAAACACAAAATATGGCGTAGTCGGACAGTTTTATTTACAGAAACTTTTCATGTGTAGTAGTCCCAAGAGCTTGCACATTACAATCATAGCACAGCATTAGTTTTCGCAATCATCCCACTTGAAGTTTATCTAAGTTGATTAAGTTCACTTCCGCTTTTTGCATTACCTGTTGCATATTTAACGCGTACATCCACAACGCTATGCATCTATCAAACTGGCCGGCATCCGCATATACAGCACCTCTATACCGGATATAGTAGGAAGTGTCGGGGTGGGCTGGCCCAAGAACTCTTTCTCGTATCATCAACGACTGGTCGGAAAAAATGATATATGCAATTTAATTAAAATTTGAAAGAAATTGGACATATGTGCACATGCACTTGTTAGCAATTGATGGATTTAAAACACTGCTAACCTGCATCCTCATTTCGTCAGGATCAGATATCAGTTCATCTAATTCTTCATACTTATCTACTTCCCTCCTTCCTTCGTACACTGGGGACGCCTTTTCCGGTTTAGGGAACATAAGTTGGCCGCAACGATACCTAAAAATGTGTATTATCAAATTGATGCCAATTTTTAAATACTCTATTCAAAAATCTGATATAGAAAACCATGAAACTCGAAATGAATCAGAATGTTTTTATTCACCTCAGGTCTAAAGCTCGTTTCCAAAAGCGATGAGCACCAAGCATATCTTTCTTATTATCGACAAAAGTTGCTCCAAGCAGTTCTAGAGCATCTATTTTGTCTTTTAATGCAACTAAACTCGGGACAGTTAAAATGTATTCAACAATACTAGCATGCCCTGCAACAGCGGCTGCCATCAAGGGCGTCATTCCATACGAGTCTACATCAAATTTGGCTCCTTTCGCAAGGAGTAACTTCATGATAGATAACGCTCCCGATTCCGCACAATCGTGTAACGCAGTATTAGCCTTAATGCTTTTCCGGTTTATATTTGCTCCTTTCTCTATCAGGTATTTGGCAATAAAAAAGTGGTTCTTGTAGCATGATATCATCAAACAAGTATGGCCATGTCTATTTGCTACTTCCATATCTGAAACAAAATTATCATTCAACATGTACTCATTGACAACTTTGTGTAACAATTTACTGTAAAGCAAATATATGAACTTGTTTTTTAGTTCACCAATATTATGGTCTTCAACCTCTAATACATTACCTGCCCCACTGTTGATTAAATACTGTACAATATCCAGATGGCCATCAAAGCAAGCGGCTCGAAGAGGTGTTGAGTTTGTCTTTGTCGTTGAGTTGACATTTGCATTATTTTGTACCAAAAGTTTCACAACATTTAAGTGCCCAGCCGCTGCAGCACACCACAGCGGAGGGACTCCTTCAATTGTTTCTCCATCAAAAACGACTGTAAATAAGCCACAAACATAAAAATTCTCAATTAAATACTTTAAAATTGTATAAGATCTAGGACAAATTGTTTAACTCGATGAAAGATGGAAAGTTCAAGTAGCTGTGGTATGCTAAGTAGCACAAATGAAAAAATCTAAAATATACTTCGAGTCGTTCATTTTTATTGATCCGCCCTACGCATTCATGCTCATAACAGTCTATTATCTTGGAAAAACAACTAATGGGATGTGGTAATCAAATCACCTCCCATGAACTTGCATGGTCAACAATCAAACTACAGTACTCGATACTCAATTTAATGAGATGCAATAAAATAAATGTATACAATTTGTTGTAATGTGAGTCATGCAGTTTGGACAGTGAACTTATATTGTGTCTGTGTGATACTCATTGCAAGTCAAAGTTGATTACAAATCACAAGAACAACTAAATTTTCAAGACTACTCAGCCCAAGTGTTAAAAATGTGCTTAGATGCTCATTATTACGCGGTGATTTTGTGTGCATTTCAATATTTTATATAATGCTTCATTCGAAATTGATGAAAGTAATTTTGATTATAGCATTGCATAATTGTGAAGCTTTGCAGAGTGCAGATGCAGTATGCAAGCGGAAATGAAAATATGTCAAAGTCATTATAATTATGTTAGGGGGAACAACTTTGTTTTGCACACTTACAAAAATTCATGTGACAATGCACTCTTCAGCAGCACAGAGATTTCAATTTAATGAGTCAACAATAAGATGGACCTACCTTATTTTTGGAAGCTTACTGTACCATACGAATGGGAGAATTCTGATATTTTAGTTTCTTTATTTGGTGAGGGGTTTATTGAAACGAAAATATACATTAAATGGCAAGCAACTAGAAAAATTTGTTGTATTGACTTGTTTAACTTGACGGTTAAGTCGAAAAATGAATCTATCTACAAATTGTGTATTGAGGTAAACAGATAGTTAAATGAAATGACCATGTAATGACGCTTGCCATTGGACTTGAGGAAATGGAAATTTGCACAGGTAGTCCAACGCTAAATTTAGCACTTCATTGATGACATGATTTTGATCTTAAACACACGTTACGTTACATTATACATTCACATTCATCAACAGTTTTCTCAAGGAGGATCGTAAATCGAGTGCGTAAAAGGGTGAACTGTGCAGTACCTTTGATGCAAATGTGCACAGTACATGATTGTTGAACTAAAACTCAGAAAAATGTTAAAACGATAAGTGGAATGGGAACATAAAATGTTAGCCATAAACCTACACTAAAAAGCAGCTAAATTTGTTTAGCACTTATATTTCATTGCAGCTCTCACACTTAAAAAAATAAATGTTTTAACATGTTGCATTGCATATAATACTTTGCACATTTTGTCAGCTTGTATTCTTGTACAGTGTGTATACTAATTATAAAAACGATGAAAGATTTTGAGTTTTATTAGGTTTTTCGAAAACGCATTGGCTGTTCCAAACTGTTTCATATGGCAAACTATTGCCCTGGATAGTGTGCATTTCGGTGCACATGAAGTTATATACTGTCACATGATTTGTAAGTTGTACGCACATAAAACTAAAATGGGTCCCAAAACTAGGTGTTTACTTATTATAAAAACGATAAAGTTT